>JAECUM010008445.1:0-97616 GCA_016617855.1 Megalonaias nervosa | reverse complement strand
ATTTTTTTTTTTTTTGTTTACTGTATTGTTTACCAACAAGTCCATTAAAATTTTTGATCCAAACGTAATGATTTTTATAAAACAGCAAGTTTATTGTTGATTGTGAGACTGTTGCAGAAATATATCTCGGAAACACGTTTTCATGCTCGTCAAGATCGAATGCATTGACAGAAGCTTTGTTTTGTTTTTCAAACATTGGCATATGATTTTCTGCAACGGGAAAGTTTATGCTGGTGAAATTTAAGTTTGAGACATAATTGACCTATTTACTAACACGATCAGCGTTTCAATCTCCTGGAAACATCACAGAAAGAATTGCCCACTGAAAACATCTGTTGTTGGAATTTTAAACGTTTACACAGCATTTTTTGTTTTTTATTTTCTGCGGCATTTCAATGTACGAACTTCCTCTTAATACGTTATATTTCATCGTATGAAAGAGCATTTCTGAAATCATCTCAAATTTCTAACCTGAACCCGATGCGGTAAACTCTTCTGTTTTTCTTCTTCTGAATTTCCTGATGAATTTCGTCAGCGAGCAAGGAAAGATTTGTTCCAGGCAAAACACGCTTTGATTTTGTGCTGATGATAGGATCAGCAATTTCTTCGTCAATATCATCTCCAGAAACATCTTTAAACCCGTGTGCACATCAAGCTCACGTTTCATTGTTGGCTCCAGAAGATGAAAAAGATTTGCTGAGTTAAAATTTACCGGAACGATTTGGTTATCAAATATGTATCTGCTGTCAAAACCAGCAAAAGCTGTAGCAATTTTTGTATCACGCAACTTCAACAATGTTATTATATTACGTTTAACAAATATTCAAATAGGATTTATTATGATAAGAACAATTAGAGATTAGGATTGCTTATTGTAATAATGACAAAAAAATAATGACAAGCGCAAACGAGATGGAGTACTACCACGTGCATCCAAAGTAAAACCTCTACTCTGAAAACATGTTAGGGTCAATAATTAATATCAAAACGAAGTTACCGTTTGATAAGGCAGCTCCGGCGGGTTATAAGATTAGCGTAAAGTCAGAAAATGATACCGAACATGCGGAAATGCTCATCAAAGATTTCATTTACTCGCTGTATTGTGGAGACATTCCCGACGGAAAACGAGTTTACCGAGTTAACGGTGCAGTTACTGACGATAATATTGCAAATTTAGGATTAGAAGGCGAGTTTCAACCTGATCCTGTATTTGATCTTTACGAGGCAAATGATCAATGAATAATCAGACATAACAAAACAAAGAAAGCATTGCAAATTATTTCCAATAGCGGACATCTTAAAATAAGGATACCCGGTACTAAAACAGATTGCGTTAATTATTATTGTCACCGCTTTGCTTTTGAAGTTTTTAACGTACCAATTTAACAAGGTTTAGTAATCAATCATAACATTACTATCAAGACCGACAACCGATTGGAAAATCTTGAACTTGTTACCCAGCAAGAAAATGTGAGGAAAAGTCGAGGCGGCGGTATTAATTTTAGATGTCCAACGAAACCTGCTGTTTCGATTAATCTCAAGACAAGCGAAGAAATTATATTTTCTTCAATCTACGCCGCGGGAAAACATTTTAATATTTGCCCAAATCAGTAAAAAAAATGTGGCTGATAGAACAACAAAATCAGCAACGTCACAATTAACATTTGAGAGAATTATCTTTTGGTATGATAATCAAATTTTATTCAATATTTTGCTTAGTTCATTTCCACTAATGCAACTATGGCACCACAACATTATTGTGGCTTTGTCGTAAACAAAAGAAGTAATTATATTTTCTTGCAGTTGCTTTTTTTCTGCTTCGGTATGTAGAACGTTGTCCTTGACGCTGTTTACCAAAACTAAATTAGCTGAAACACTACCTTTATCTTTTCCAAAGAAAGTTTGTCTGACAGCTTCCTCAAGCTCGTTGCGAATAAAAATCGTTGCTTTTTCATGACATCTTATTTCGTCCATTGTTATTTCAAACTATTAGACAAAAGTTAAATATAACATGAATCTGCTTGAAAGACTTGTGCATATTTAATCTGACGACGCTGATGCCGATGTCGGCGATGAAATCGCTGCGGCTGAAAAGAAATCGGGGATGATTTACCGCCGTCGAGAACTAAGTTGTCTGCGTATGATAGCAGTGAAAAAATAAACACCGTCGACATCTTCGTAGTTGATGAAAAATCTTACGGAAGCTCGGCAACTGGCAGATATGATGTCAAGTATCACATTGCAAAAAAAAAAAATAAATAATAAAATTTGATTTTACAGTTACGGAAAATCAATTATTCTGGCAACTGATTAAGTTCATGAACACCATGTCAGCAAAAAAGTATAAAATCTAATTTCGTGTTTGTCAAAATCTTCAACTTGATGTACAATAGCGGAGCTATTGCTGACGATGTAATCCCTGAAGAAAGAAAATTAAATTTGATATCGTTATGTAAGCCTGTAAAATGTAAGTCGGTCTTACTCAAATATTAAGAAAAGTACAAAAACATTATTTTTGGATGCTGTTAGTTGGTACCGAACTATTAAATTTATCACTGTAACCGCGCTACTTGACAAGACTTTAATTGCCACGTTTTCTGATTACTCGTTAAATAACATATACATCTTGATCATTTTTTTGTAGTTCTTGTTCGTAAAAGCTACCAATTACTGGTTAGCCTGACAAATCTTTTAGCGCGTACGTTACAGGAATTGTCATTAAAACTTAATCAACGATAAATACTTCTTCAGTCCAGTTTGGAGCAAATCCTATATCAAATACATTTTGTTGTCAGAGAAATTCTGACTTTGTTGCCGATCTTAAATTTATGTCTTCGGTACATATTTTCGTTTGCAAGTATTGGATTTTTAATTGCGTCATCTACCTTTTACCAGATGAAAGGGTTCTGTGTTTTGTTTTATTGTAATCAGATACTATCTTTTTCAAATCATCAATATATCTGTTTGTCTTTTTCAATGTCAGATTTTGTGGATTTTTTCGTTTAGTGTACGACTAAATTGTTCTACGATAATGCTTCTTCCCTTATTACATGTAACATATTTTGTGATATTGTTTTGCGACAGAAAATATTAAAATTTTTTATTGAAAAACTCTGCGCCATGGTCAGTCCATATTTTATTTGGTTTTCTTTCTGTACTTGTTATTACTTGTTTTAACGCATCAGTTATTGATGTTCCTGCTTTATCTTTAACAGGAATACTGAACGCGTATTTGCTAAAAGCATCAATAGCGTTAAACAAGTATTTCTTATTATCATTAAATTGAACAAGATTTAATATATCTACTAGATTTATCGCCCAGATATCGTCAACGGCATTCACGACAACCTTACGTCGCGGAAGCTTTTTTTTCTTAGGTCGGTGTAACTCTGATGCAAGCTCCTGCATTACAGGCTTCCAAACCCAGGCTCTCCAAGTGGGACTTTCCCGAGTCCAAGTTTATACTTTGTTCCAATTAATCCTTGCACTAGCTTTCTGTCAATACGTTCTCGTAGCTTGTGAAACAGGCCGCCAGTCGGTATCGTGTTATGTAATTCATTTAACATTACTTTGTCACAACCAGGTTTGTCTTGTTCGTTATCGCGATAACAGATGTCGTGGCGCATTGTATCGCATCAACTTGGTTGAAAGGCTCTTGTCCAGGCAGTGGATTGTCGTTCTCTTCCAACTGCTTATTTAGAGGATTATACGGCTCGATATATTTGTGCCCGGCTAATGTCCAACCTCCTTTTGGTTTTGGTAATTTACCAATAAGTTTGTGGATGTCAATGCCGCTGACGATTACTTCACTGCAATTGCAGGATTGGCAATACGTAACAATTTTATCTTGTTCGATATAAAGATCCTTGTCACATTCACAATTACATGTTGTAGTTTTCATTATTATCTTTTCCTGCAGAGTTTTTTAAACTCCGAGCTATTTTAATCAATAACCAGAACACTTTTATCGGTCAGGGGAATTACATCTATTCGGCGTCCCCTAACATACTTTTCTTTTTACCGCAAAATAGCACTAATACTTTTTAAATTATTCTGTTGTTTTTGGGGGTTTTTTTTCTTCTGTTTTTTTCGTCTGTGTTGGACGTTTTAGTTTTGCACTTGAGACAATATCTTGTCCTTTTTATATTCGATTGTCACACATAATTAATCGCAGGCAAAAAATTACCCGCGAAATTTATTGCTGGCGAAATGAATCGCCAGTTTATCATTGTCCGTACTTGGGTATTTATCAAGGTATAAAATAAACATGAGAAAATTAGGATCTTTTACCATCTGCAGAACAAACATAATACAGTAATATCCACAAGCAAATATTCCAATTGGCTGTAGTTGGTTAGAAACATAATATATTTGTTTCTGTTTTATCTGATATATTTCTTGATAGCGTCACTTGGTGGAAGTCCAAATGAATGAAAAGAATCATCATTGTAAACTGCCACCCAGTCAGTGCCTGATCCGTCATTCAAATCTTGTATATTAATTACACACGATCCACCTGCGACGGCTTTGGATGACTCGTCTTTAGAATATACTCCGTGAAAACTTTTAACTGATTTTAGTTTATCAAGTATATCGAAATTACTTAATGCAGGCGTTTTTGACGTTAATGTCTGGTTCCCGGTAACATTAGTCCACGGCTAATTCCGAACAGATTTGGAAGGAGACTGACTGTTGCTATTCCTGCTAAAAGTGGAACGAAAGAAATAATTCCTCCTTGTTTCATTTTTCGTGTTGTCCTCTCTTTTGTGGTTATCTTATTTTTAGTCGATTGCAACGCTTTTTTCGTTGACCGTTTTGCGGTTGGCATTTTCATTTGATAGTGCAAGACAAAACTGAATGTTCAAAGAACTACAAGTTCGACTATACATATTTTTTATACCGTCGCCGGACACTGCCTTTTTAGTTGCTCCTGATACTGCTCCTGATGCTGCTGGTAGTCCTAGTGTCCCTAGTACCGGAATTATTTTAGGTAATATTGCTTTTGCTATCGTAGCAAGTGCTGGTCCAAGAAATCCACCATCAACTGCATAGCGGTTGGTAAGGTCGCTGGCAGTTGCTTTTACTTGAGACACTGACAAATTCAGAACAAACTGCCTGCCTCAGTTGCGTTTATTGCTTTGTTGCTGTGTTAGCATTATTTTCATTTTTGTACATGTTGTGCTTGTTGGCGTTGGCGACGTTGGAAATATCTTTAAAGAAACAGCACGTCGTTTGGCAACAGCTGTCAAACGTTTCTTAACCGGACCCTGGATCAGATATATTTCTTTTGTAATGTATTTTGTTGTCATTGTTGTTTATTCTTGTTTGCTAGATAATATTCAAACCACCATACTTGTACGGTCATTCTGCCTTTAAGAATTTGTCACTGACAACTAGCGCGTATACATTAAGCGAGTTAGCTGGAACACCTCCAAGCGTCCAAGTAACTTCAATATCTGCGGTTGATCCGATAGCTCGTTCCGAATGCTTCCATACGTCAAAGTAAAAGATCGGGTAAAGAGTTCTGAATTCTTCGATAGAAATTTGTGATCCGCTATCTGAGTCTTGATATTTTTGCACTGCTTCCATCAAGTACATATACGGTGGTGTTACGTTTCTGTTAGCGCCAAGGTTAAAGTTGCATTCTATTTCTCGTTCTGGATATTGTTTCGAAATTATTCTGGCAAATATTTGTCTGACATCAGCGTTATCAAATACAGAGTTGTTTAGTTACTGATTATCACGACGTTCCTGCAATTGAAACACAACAAATAAATTTCTTGGCAATTGTTTGCTAGAAGATGTTAATCGCCATGTGTAATCGGTTGCATTTGGAACTGCATTTTGGTATACTTTGTTTTGCTGGAAATATATCCTTTTTGTGTACGCGGTAAGCATTGATTCAAATTATATAGACTTGCTTATCGATGGAACAACTCGTGGCATCCACAAAGCTTGTCTATAAATTACAAATTGTGCGTCGGCTCCATCAGCTCGAATCAAACATTTGTTCCATTCTGCTCGTTCAAGAATAAGCATATGCTTTAGTCCAAGAAATACCTTGTTGTAATCACGGCAAAACCCAAATAATTGTACTTAACGGTGGCATCATTGTAATTTGACGAGATTTTGCGGCAAACGCTTTTCCCTTGGCATAACCTTCATTGTATCGCTGTTGACGTATATTTGTAACGGCTGATCTTATTCCTTCACCAATTTGCGCGGAAGTATTACCTGGTGCATCGTCAATGAGGTTATTGTTATCTACAGCTGGCGAACCATTACCATTACGAAATTCGTTTGAAACAGCAGTTCCGTCTCCAGTATCTTTAAACCACATCATATTTGTTCCCACCGATCACGAATAATCTTCGCTAAACGAGACAATGTTAAGAACTGTATTTGCAATAGGCAATGCGTATCGAAATATCTTCTACGGTCTGATTAGCCTGTTGGCATCGTGCGCTTCTAAACAAGCTCCTTCCGTTATTTACAAGTGCAATTTCTGTATCAGCTGCGATATTACCACCAGCTGAAGTTAATATTTGTCCACCCACTTCTAACACTGCTTTATGCGGTAATAGAAACACATCTTCATCTCGTGTATTAAATATTCCGAACCGTCTTTATTTGGCTGGTTTGAGTTTTCGTCGAGATATTCAACGTACTCAAATTCAGTTGCGATGTCGTAGGTATCAAATTCCTCATTAAGATCAAGATAGTTTTTAACTGACATTTTTATTTGTAATCGCCACACAAAATTATTTGCTTGATAGTTGTGTTTAAAATTATTGGCTTGATGATTGGCATATTTTTGTTAGTTTTCGCTAGTCTCTTGACAATTGGCTTGACTAAAACGCCGCAACGTCAATAATTGGTCTTGTTTTACTTACCATTTTTCGAATTACATCTTCATCTTGTGGTGATAATAATTTCTTTGTTTTGGCAATCATTGCTTGCTTTGTATCTTTTGTTGGTGCTATAGCTGAAATTACTTGTGTGATATCCTGTGTAGATGGTTTAGGTGTTGCGCCTTTAATTTATCTGCGATTTTGTGTCCGACAGCTGTACCTGCAGAACTAGCCGCTCCTGTTGCAAAAGCTTTTGATGCGTCAACTGCGATTGGTGCTACTTTATATGCGATTCCGGGTATATTTTCAACAATCTTAGAAAATATATTTCCTAAATTCCTCCCTCAATTTTTCTTCGATTAATTTTTCTTTGCTTCATTGTTTTTATTCAACAATGTCTCACAAAATTCATCGAACCAACCATGCTAAAAATTCATCCAACCAACCTTGCTAAACTACTCAATAGAACGTATGTGAGGGTAATATGTTACAATTCGTTGTTAAGATCTAATTGTCGTCCAGATTGATCTGTCAATTGCATTGTAATGGTTGATATCTGAGTTTCAAGATTAATAGGATAATATATTATTTGTCGAGGTGTAACTTGCATTAACGATCCTAGTGGAACGTTGGCGAAAAGCTATAGATTGTCTATCCTTGGCTACCCTTGGCCGAGTAAGAACCAGATGCAATTGAGCAATTAATCAAAATTGTGTTTACCTGCGTTATGATAACCGGAACATCACCATCGCACGTTATTGTTTTTCTACAACTGAGCCGTATTGTTTATTTTCAAAGCCGAATAATGACGCAATGCTAGTTGCTGGTTAAAATCGATTAACAGATTATTTTTTAGCGTAATTCTGGCACGTAACGTGTTATAGTTTGGCGTAAACTCAAAATTGTCAGCGACACCAGCGGTGTTGGCGGCTGTGCCTGCTTGCTTTGTAATTAACTCCTTGACTGTTTTATTAAGGTCAGTTACGTAATACGCGCCTTGTGATATTTTCAGCTATGTCCTAGCACCGGACTGAAAAGTAAAGTCGTCATTGACGCCTGTTTTTACGTTGGCCATAGAATGCCAGGCAGTAGCAGAAATTAATCCGATTTCGTATTGTCTATTAGGATTAAGTTGTATAGGCGGATTGTAGTTTACAGAAAACTGCGCTATCGTTTGTTGTTTATGAAGAGTCAAGTAATAATGTTGTTGACATCATCTTTATTTATCTTGGTAATACAAACGTTTACGGTTTGTAATATAAAAATTTACACTATCGTCAAACAAAAATCACTCTGGCTAGTAATACAATTTTCTTGTTACCTGTTTAACAAATCAAGTCGCCATGTAAAATTTTATATTCGTTTGTTATTATTAGCCCGTTTGAGCGTAAATGATCAAGCATGTCTATGATTTTGTTACCTATCTTCATACTAACATTTCCTGCTTCTTCTGATGATATTAGTAAGATTAGTCTATAAACCATTTCCGCAGTTGATGTAACAACTCTTACACCATAGCCATGCCTTTCTTCTACTCTCTCTTCGTCAATAATTTTTGCTCTTGTGCTTCATTTTTTTTCTGCCATAGGTAAAACATTCACCATTAGTCAATATGATATTAATATTTCTACTATAAAGCTCGGCAATAATGCCACGTCGATAATTGTTAAACAATCCGACAATTTCATCAAGAGTTTTTTTCTGTTGCAATTTCCTCGGCATTATTTGCATTGTCAGATCGTATTTTATCTAAACGTTCCATTAATTTCTTGGTTTTTCAAATGGATCGTTTCTAATGTCATGGACTTTTTCTGTGATATCATAGCTACTATCAAACATGTTGTACTCTTGATTCGTAATTTTATTGTGTAAACTTGCAAGCCAATCATTTATTATTTTTCTGCGCTTGATTTCTGTTTCTGTTTCTATTTGTTCCATTCTTTCCTCGTCAATTATTTCTAGTAATTTGTTATATGGTTTGGCTTGTTCCACAATATTTTTTAACAGCAGGTTTTGTTTCCGCTTTATGTTTATCTTCAATTAAACTTAAAAGTCTTTCTCTTGTAATTTCTTTAGCTCGTCGGCGGATAATGTTGCAGAATCAGGTTGTTTTCCTACTACAGCCTCGGTTACTGGTTTAAAAAGTTTGGCAGTTTCTTCTGCCGCAGCAAGTTGTCCTTGACGTTCTTCCTGTATTTTTTTCTTAAATTCCGCTCTTGTCTTTGCTAAGGTTTTTAGCAAATCAATTTTTTGTTTATCCATTTTTATTGTATAACGCCACACAATTTTGTTGTGACAGTTGGCTCATGTTCATCCAGAAAAACACCCCCATTAACCTTGTAAACGTCCGGCTAAAGAAATCTGTCAATGCAGCAACGAAACATCTTTGCCGGATCATGTGCAAGTTTATCAAATAAGAAAAAGTTGTATTTGTCTTTGGTGGCCTCGTGATGAAGCTAAATGAACTTGTCTTTGGATACGTCACCGCACTGCTCGTTTGGAATATTTCTAACATCAACATTATCCAGTCCTTGAAACAGTATGAAACATACTGTATTTCGCCGTATGAACCTATCAACGTTGTAAAAACCTTGGGCAAGATAAACAGAATTACACTTTCAGTTAGGTGACAATGAAAAATAAGATCGTATTTTGTTCATCTCAGCGTTGTTTAGTGGAATATCGTCAAATACAATTATTTTATGCTCAGACGAATCAAGTTCGTTTATTGGAATCAAATCTTCCGGTTGTTTAGTTAAGAATATATCTTCACCTACACCAGGCTCATCGCTAAGTTTATCGTTGTAATTGCTTAATAGCTCGTATTTGTTCTGCTGCTGATTAATTGTGTAAAAATACATCCAATCGTAGTTAAAATTGTTGTTGAGCAAGAGGTTCATTAGCAAGTTTGTCTTTCCAGATCCTGTACGACCAACAAAATAAGATATTGGAAATCAGGTAATTCGTTGTTGTTTTTGTGTTTCACTAATTGCTCGGTATCAAAATTCAATATTGACATTGTTATATTTTCTGGTCAGACAAATTTTCCACGCGTTAAAGAATAAACAATGATCTATTACACGAAATTCGGAAAAACATTAACCGGGTCGATTTCTACCGATACAACAAATGTGACAACAAACGGTAAAGTTGATCTATCAGGGTATCTAAAAAAAAGTCCGGCGATACAATGGCCGGCAATTTCTCAATGTCAACTCAACGAGTGCTTGATCTTGAAATAACATACCCACCAGTAAACATGAATAACACACAAGCGGTAAGTTATGCTCAACTCAAATCAGTTGACGATAACAAACTTGATAAGACCGGCGGAAAAATAACTGGAAACATTGATGTGTCAAGCAAAAAATTTATAAACTTGGATACCGCATATCCACCAACAAATTTAAATCAAACTCAAGCAGTAAGCTGGTTGCAGTTGAAATACATTGACGATAACAACCTTGATAAGACCGGCGGAAGTTACCGGCAATATTAACATGTCAAATAAAAAATATTATCGAACTCTAACAAGATTTTCCACAAACAAGCGTTAATATGAGTCAAGCAGCAAGTTACAATAAAGTAAAATCTGTCTGTGATGCTGTGGTAAAGAAATCCGGAGATATAATGACCGGCAATTTAACTTTGTCACACAACGCAAAAGTAACTGGACTTTCAATAAATTTACCACCGACTGGCGATACTGATGCTATAAGTCATACTCGAATAGATAATAATCATAATTGTCTCGACAAACTATCGGAAGAAAAAAAGTAAAAAATTAAACAGAAATAAAAAGTTAAACGATAGTTTTTCAAAACGAAAAATATTTTTAAAAAACTCAGCATGTATTATCACGACAAGCAAACCCTATTTAAAGTTATTGGTGATATATCAGCAGATGCAGCATTAATGATCAAAGCGTACTCGAACGCGATTATACCAATGCTACGTTATAATCCTGAATTTGATCCTATTATTATCAAAAATCCTTAAAGATAATCGAAGATCTCAACGCAGAAGTTGGCGATTACGATGATGATGAGCGAGAAGTGTTTTTCAACGAAGTCGAATCAGCACGTTTGAAAAAAAGTTTTGATTTTTACTACGACATCAGTGAAGCACATTATGTTACACTGCCATCACTCCAAAATTGTCAATACGAAATTATTACACAGAAGTTGAGAAAATATTCACACAATCCTACAGAAAACTACTGGAAAAAGTGGTCAGATTTGTTTCAGATATTATACCAAATAAAAACGAGCTCCGGCGAATAATGATGTCAAATTCTATATCCGCATACGCAATTATCAGACAACATCTTGTTCTTAAAAATTTTACGCTGAATGAAATCGCATTAGTACTCGGATTTATCGATGACACAGAAAGCGAATATAACGGTTTGGTAAATGATATATTTTTGTATGAGCGTTATGTAAAATCTTTTAAAATTTTTAACTCATACAGCTGGTTAAAGAAAAATAAAGTATTAACTGATGAAAAATACAAAGATACTTCATCAGGTGTCTACGACAAGTAAAGAAATTTTCTGGCTGATCCTGCCAATGGTAAGTTTTGTGAATTTCTTGATTTAATTGTTGTTACTTTAATTTTTACTGTTGTGTAACAATTTTAATCTATCATAAAAAAAAATAATGAAAAAACAAATCATCGATTTCAATCATGTGTCAGGGGAGATTCCAAAATCAGATTTTGACGCACTAATGCAGTATTACAAGTTTTATCATAAAAAGGTTTGGTGCGTAAAAAATGCCAAAAGTATTATAGCAGAATTATAAAAGTAATTTCTTATTTACCACTGTTTTTAACTGGAACCGGTATTGTCTCTAGTGGTGCAACAGAATATCCTTCTTTGTTCATTATATCTTGTGCTGGTGTTTCTCTTACAACAGCTTTAAAAAAGAATGAACCTCGACTTGAGATGAAATAAATGCCTGCAAAACAGCAAGTATCATATAAAAAATTACTTGATCAAATACGATCTTATTTGCGTGGCGTAAAATATGATATAGACGATTCAATACGTGAGTTTCGTATCATTGATAGTATGTTAACAGATATTCTCCCGACAAGATAAGCAAGTACGAAAAAAACTATCAAAAAAGTATGGTAATGATGAGTCAGAAAACAAGCTACTTTGCCTTTAATAAATTTATTAATTCCTGAAGCAAAAACGAGCATAGCCATTCCAATTAATAAGTTATCTAATGTATTTGGATTAGGAGAAAAAGTTTCATATAATTCTTTGGTAAGAGAAGCTAGATAATCCAAACGATTTTCTTCTGGCTAATGTTTTTGTAGACGTCTGAACAAGACAATTTTTTAAATTATCATTATCAGTATCATCATCATTATCATCATCAAAATAATCATCAAGAGCTTCATTATATATTAGCTCAAGTTCAGCAAATTGTTCATCGGTGAAATTTATGCTTATTTTGTTAGATCTGTTTATCATCACAATAATTTGTTCATCGGTGAGATCCATAGTTATTTTATTAGGTTTATCTATTATCTCAGTGTGTTCGGTATCATCAGAATTCATTTTACATTTGTTATCGTTCAGATAAAATTTTGTAAAATAATTTTGTAAAATAATTTGTCTAAACTTTAGAAATAAGCCGGACATAAATTTTTGATATTTTTACAAGTAAGGGTAAATAGAGGTACACCACTCCCTCGATAACTCGCGCCCTGATAACGCGGGGTCAGGCGTGGATCCCAATTTTTAAACCAGAAAATACCAAAAACCTGACCCTATTTGTTGAACTTGAAGAAAATCGAGATCGAAATTGGTAACGGAAACTTTTGATATATTCTCGTTTGATCGTCAAAAACAGTAGATAGGACCTGGAAATTTCATCAACATTATGAAATATCGACTTTTAATAAGAAGTCATATAATTTGTTACATTTTCTTTTCAAACGACATTCTTTGTAAACCGCAATTAACAATATTCAAGGACATTTCGATCAGTGAAAATGTCACTTACGCCAAGTGGTGGCAGTACTTTAATAAATAAATACCAATTAAATATTTTTTTATCAATTGAAATTTGTGTTCTAGTTCTATCTTTTAGTTCTTTTTAAGTGTAAGCATCATAAATGTAATGTGTCCTCTTGTAATTTAACGTAAAATTTGTCAATCTACTGTAACAGCTATGTCCGCGAGCGTTTCATTGAGAACCTAATTAAGTGCCCACCGTGTTTTTATATATCGGACTAGCGGAAGAATTTGTTGTATTGTTGCACTAAATAAAAAGCGAGCCTCCTTTTCTATAATCACGGTAATTACGTCTTTTGAATCAAATAAAGCAGGTGGAATAAAAAAAAAGTCAAAAGGCATACAAATCCTACATGCTTAAGAACCAGCGGCACTGGTCGTATGTCGGGTAACTCACTTCAGTTGATCAATCGAACACTGTGATACATTTTATTGTGTATATATCTAATTAAACTACCTTAAATTAACCTACTCAATCATAAATGTGATTAAAGATAGCAAGGCAACCGAGCGAAATGAGTACTTTGTAAAATAAAGAGCTTTGTTTCACAGATACGGACCACTCTGGGAAAAACGAGTTTCAAGGAATTCTTGAATTCGCACGTGGAGATATCCTCAAGCATGATAAGAAGTTTCACTATTACTTTTGCAATGAAATCACGGCATCAATATTTTACTAACTGAAAAAATACAAAATTGAGTTTCGACGTAGACGATTGTCTCACGAAATAAATGTTGCATGTTTTTGATAAAAAAGAATCTTGTTTGGTAGTGTATCAACAGTTAGTCTGGTTCCCTG
The DNA here is from genome assembly GCA_016617855.1 of Megalonaias nervosa. NCBI lineage: Eukaryota > Metazoa > Mollusca > Bivalvia > Unionida > Unionidae > Megalonaias > Megalonaias nervosa. The sequence goes on along the minus strand of JAECUM010008445.1, from coordinate 83,935 downwards.
TTGCGTAGACTCCTAGTTTCGTGAAATACTATAATGCATCACTCCGGGAACCAGACTAATCAACAAAACAAAAAGCCGTGAGGTAATACACGAACGTTTTCGTGTACCGTGTTTGGTTGTTGAAACCGGTTTCAGCCATGTTATCGATCTTTCAGATGTTGGACATTTTGAAAATAAATGTGATATATAGATAATAGCGAACAACTTCATCAGACAAATCGCTTTATTGACAATTTTTCTCGACTCGATTATAAAACGAGGATTCAGCCATTGAACAGCCCAGTTACCCCCCCCCAACACCAACCCCGCGGTTTTCTGGATGTCTAGCAGGTTTTTTGAGGGTCCCTCGGTAACTCGGGTCCTCGCTTAAAGTGCGTTCTGTGTTTATGGACCCCGATGTGCGCGAGTTATCGAGGGAGAGGTGTATTATGTTTCATTAACCCAAAAACGAATATGATGGCGTGCTAAAAACGGAGATAGAAGTCTCAAAAATACGTCTTTGTATTTGTTTTGATAAAATTATGGGTTAGTGAGCCAGAAACCTCCTTTATAATTACTACTCCGGGTGCAGTAAATATTCTAGTGAAAAAGATGTCCCTGGACATAAGTATTGCTGGCCGGGAACACGGATGGATATAGGACTGCGTGATATGTGACTAGCGCTAGGAATAGAATCTGTAGAATGCGTCGATGCTGCATCTTACAGGCATGATCCCGCGTAGGAAACATCAAATGATATACGTAAGCGTCAACGCGCCAACGTGGATCTCACTCAAGACATGAATACTATAAATCCTACACTCAGAGAAGAAATTGCCAGATCGATCATCAAAGGAGGCGCGAAGACCAAGATTGACCTTAGATGTGAAGCCTCGGCATAACAAAACATGGACGCTAAACTATTCGCGATATACATCAATCCTCCCTGTTACTGAAGGACGAAAAAATCGTTGGTAAGTTAGCGATCGCGTCAAAAGTTACCAACGAGTTCGCTCGAGTGTGGCTGACCAATCAAGCGTTGTTGCAGATTTATATGTCCGCAGCAAGGATTATTTCCCGTGGATGATTGATATGAGAACACACAACGAAGTTCACCGGGTTGATATCTTGTTTCTCCTACATGACCAGGTACACGCGCATGGACGCGGTCATGTGCGTACATACAAGTACGAATTAACCGTCGTAAATGTTGGCAGCTGGTACAAAGACGCTGAGCCGCCGACGTTCAAAGATTTCAGTTAATGTCTCAGACTCGTTCAAACGCATAGGTGTGCACGTTCGCCGCTAACTTTTCCGCGGCTTCTGCATGTGGATTCAGGTGAAGAATTTCTCAGGGTTTGTTGGTGGCGAAACAACATGAAAGTGTCCGTCGTGAGCATGCTGGTATTCATCGCGATAATGTCATTTCGGAACGGTGCAAACGAACACTTGCATAACGATTATTCGGGAACCAGTATGTGCAAGAATTATTAATGCCAATAGAACTCCAGAGCGATCTTTTGAGTGGGTTATGCTGCTTCGCCCGGCCATAGCAGTGTTGAATAATGAAATTACAAGTACGATTGGTTTTAAACCTGCTGTCGCGATCAGGCAGAAACGGTTTTGGTCGAATGACGTGTTTTGCCGGCGCAACCACCCGCGTTAGACTTGGTCGAAAAAATATAACCTGTATCACCGGGGGAGCTGGAAGGTGGACAGTGTCGTACTACTGACCCACTGTTATTCGTTGATTCATTAACGATCTCGGACCGGATATATTCAGAACAACCAATGCTGACACCAGATTGCTATGCGGTCCAAACAAGAGTGGCGTTTTGTGAGGACAGAATTACAAGTCACTGCTGCAAATACAGAATTACCGCCAAGGTCTACTGTAGCAAACTTTCTTGGACGTTAGTCGCGTGGTGTCCTTACGCGTAAGTAGTGATTCCATCAGGAAAATACATTGCTTGGTATCCTCCGGGTACAAACTCAGCTTGATGCAACGTTATGCACCCATGCGATGTTTCCAAGACTAAATACGATTTGCTGCATTTGTGAATTCACTTCACTCGCGTAGAATTTCTACGTATATATCGTGCAGGAGATCCTTTTGCACAATCACATGTTGGACACTTTTGGCCTTTTTGATGTTTTTGATGGTAGTCTTTGTGGAGTACATTTTGGACCCCAGTCCCACAAATTCCTCGATGAGGTTTCCCACACACTCGTCTTTGAATTTCGCCACGAGTTTCTTGCCGACGTTACTGAACAGTGGATGTCCTTCGGCTACTCGGTGTCGAACCCGTTAACAAGTGATATCGTGCCCATGTAATGACTGTAATAATGTAATAATGCTGTCAATCTGAGTTATATTGCATTTACTGTGAGAGAAAATAATCGTCCATGCAGGCCCGGCCCGAGGGCAAGACGAACGAGGCAACCGCCTTGGGCCCCGCGCTTCTCCGCAATGCAATTTTTTTTTCTTGGGGCCCCGCGTTCATCGCTTTCTGCCACCTGTGTCATTTCTATATACAAACACGAATCATTCGCGTTATACACAAGCCATCAGCCAATCAACAGTACTAAAAACAGCAACTATAAAAAATCAGCCACTGTTTCGTAGGCTGATGGCTTATACCAAATTACTTAAATACATAGAATCACGAACCATTCGTGTTCTACATCAATTTAATTCCTTAACTCCTGGACACTTGCAACAATGTAGCAAGTACCGTGACGTCATGCCACCTGTGTCATTTCTATATACAAACACGAATCATTCGCGTTCGTATTTGTGTATAGCAAGTACCGTGACGTCATGCCACCTGTGTCATTTCTATACAAAGTTTGAATCATTCGCGTCCGTGTCAGTGAATAGTATAGTATAGTATGTTTTATATATTCCTTTTTTCAATAGATTGATGAATATCAATCTATCATACACAAATTATAAAATCGCCTAACAAAATTTTTTAGGTAAGAGAATAATGTTTTGGGGAGTTAAATATAAATTATACAATCGAATAAAAAAAAAAAAATTTAGGCAAGAAAGGATAAATATCTTTTCGAGACAGTGGAGTGGCCTTGAAAAGGGCCTTTGGTTTTTCTTCTTTGTCTTCTTCTAAGTTCTTCTATTCCTCCACCAACTTCTTATTTTCTGTCCTACACGAATGATTCGTGTTTGTATATAGAAATGACACAGGTGGCATGACGTCATGGTCCTTGCTACATTGTTGCAACTGTCCAGTACCGTGACTTCACCCTACCTGTTCCATTCCTCTTGTTGCTATACAAAATTCCCATTGAGGCTATACTATCTCAGGGTGTGCTAGTCGCTATACAAAATTCACATTGACGCTATACAGTCCCAGGGTGTGCTTTTGAGGCTATAAATCGTGTCCGTAAACGTGCCCGGGGGGGGGGGGTCATTGACGCTATATCGTCCGAGGGTGTGCTTTTGACGCTATAAATCTTGACGCTATACAGTCCCACCCATGTTAAAATTCCCATGTTAAATTCCCATTGTCGCCAGGGTACAAGCCCACCTAGTTTAACATAGAAGTCCCATTGACGCTATTCTATCCCACTACACTACTCACACCACTCAGTGGCTCATCTATCTATGAAATAACACCAATTTTTCTTCTCATTCTATCCAACTCCTCTAGAACTTTATTCAATAAAGGGGTAGGGAAATTTCTTGGGGTAGATAAGGCATAAAGTTTGGTATTTTTGTCTAGATTTATCGTATAGAACCATTTTATTTTCCTCAGAACTTCAAGCAAATTTGAGAATTCTCGCGATAATCTCTAACGTTATAGATTTATCGTGAATTTTTCTTGCATTTTGCGAGTTTTGATCTGAAGCATTTACTGAGGATGTATAGACCTATTCATTAATCTCGAGAGCCTGTATTGTGAGCATGCCCAAGAATGCTCGATTTAATCCCTTTACAAGAAATATGTTCTGTATACTAAATGCATTGTTCCATTCCATTTCACATGTAAATGTTCCTCGCTCTTTAAATTCCGAGTTTCCGGGACTGTACAATTTTCACATGAAGTATTTAAAACGAATTAGGTACATCTAGCTAAATTTAATGAAGCTGACGTGAAAATTTACCGAGCTACAAATAGGACAAAATTCGCGATACTGTGTGGAAAGAACTAGTAGCATACATTAGTGCCAAATCTCCACACTATAGTACTACCATCTAACTGTAAAGAAAACTTAATCTAGGAAACTTTCCAATTGCTTCGTGTTCATTTGCAAGGTACATTATTGCGGGGGGTGTGGGGTGTGGAGGCGACTACTTTGTCCTTGCCGGGAGCGAGACATTTCGACCCCAAGGAAATTCCCAATACATTTCGACCTCAAGACTTTTCAATCCCAGCCATGGGTCAAATCGACCCCAATTCATACATCTTTAAAACAAATAGTTAGCGCATTGCTAATGGTCATTCCCACTAATCACACGATTTGATATCTGCAGTTAAAGAAGATACCAACACGCCGCTAAGTCGCAGCAAAAAGATGTCAGCAGTTAATTACATGTATAATTAAATTAACTTTAATTAAGTTAATTAATGCACTTTAATTTAAATGAAGAGAGAAAGCTATGAAAAATCAAACGTACCACACACTGTTAATTAGTATGAAAGAGCCGAAAATTCTATTTCTAAATTAATTATTACTGAGCATGAAGTTAGTTGCGAAATCGTCTTTACAATAAATCAATACCACGATTAGAAATACATATAAAATTCTTAATACAATTTAACTTTCCAAAACACAATATATATTTTATGATTAGTAGTATATAATAAAAAGAAAACAAAAACGTTTCAAATGCTTCGACATAGAATTAAATTGTTTCTAAAATAAATTAAACCTAATGTCTTAGAACATTCATATTAATCCACTAGGGCTTTAAAAGATAATCTTTAAAACGTAGTACGTAATTTTTCTTACCTGTAGAAAAAAGAAGGCGAACGCTGTGAAGTTTTGAACCAAACTATTGACAAAAACTTGGGTGGTTTACTTATATTATTATCTGGGGCAGCGAGGAATGTGAGTTCGCTCCCATATAAGGCTATACTGGACTCACCCCTGCGCTTCGGAATTAAAAAAAAATTGCAAGACCTGTTTCGGAAGATTTACGGATACATCTGACCTTGTATGATAGCAACTTCCATTTTCCATAAATGGACCTATAGTCTGAAAGCTCTAAGCTTCACGATTCATAACCAACGCAATTTATTTTTTTCTTGTCACGTACGGATACAAAATGCGTGCGTCTAGCCAGCATCCTACAAAAATTTATTGAATCGGCAGTCGCTGATCGAACATTCTAATTCACTGAATCAGCCTGATATATCTTGTATCATGTTACTGAATTCGCTAGCTTAGAACACAGGAGGGATTATTTTGCAGTATTTTTATATAATGTTAGATGTATTGTTGCATTTAAGCAACATCACAATATTTATTATGATATAAATTTAAGTTACAATAATAAAAATTGCATTTCGTAAAATTTAATTGAAAATTAAATCTTCACGTGTATATTAAGTATATAAATTTGTGTAAATCATTTATCCGTGATGTTTAACATGATTACCAATAAAAACAAAAGAGTATGACTTTTTCTTTTATATATTAAATTTTTTCCTTCGAAGTTGGCTTTTCGTTCCTTGGATCAATAAATTCGATCACTTGGGTCCTTGACGAGGTATGAATGACACAAGCCATTAAATACTTTTCTGTTTCTTACACCTTACTTGTATACTATAGCTAGTATATCTTTTCAACAGAGTTATATTGAGTTGCTAAAAAGAGTGATAGTTCCTATGGTACTAGAACTTGCAACGTATTTGTCCTCTTTTAATAATATATATCATAAACGAACTGCTTCTTTAACCATATTAACTAACTCCTCACAATATGCATGCAGCGACACAGGATTCTATTTTTGTGTATAAAAATTTGAACGGCTGACCCAGTGGCTTTTGTTGTATTTGACTGATCTCGTTTGTAGAACAAAAAGGTCACTGACCGTGTTGCATTGTTATATGACCACACATAAACACAATAAATTAAGCTGTGTCTTATTGTCTTGGAGTTGAATTGACCACAGAGAGTCTGACGTTTTATCAATAAAGTAAGATGAAATCTCTGACAACATGAAATCACCTTATCGGTACTATAAATTAACACAAGGAGTGCAAGCATGACCCCAACCATCCGCTCGATTCGATTTTTGTCACGCGTCTTTTATCGCTTCAGAATCGCCAAAAGACTGAAAAGCTACGCCCATCCATCCAAAATACAGTAACGTACCAATCCATAACTCGCGGACGACCATCGCATCAGTGACGTCACGGGGGGGGGGCTGACCGCACCGGGTGACACCATCAGAGAGGGTGACACCAAAATGACTGTCTATAAAAGTTTTGAATTTTTGTGCAGGAAGGAGGTCCATGGGGGTGACACCATGAGTTATCGCACTGGGTGGCACCAACCCTAGTGACTCCACTGCATCGCATGAATCTAATCCGGCGAATTAACCCTTATTTTCACCATTACGGTTACAAGTCTTTCTACATGACTCCATCAGCCGGAAGTAGCCGATTCTGCCACCAACTGAATAACACTTTGAAAGTAATTTCACAAAATAAAATGTTTAACTTGCCTTTTATTTCAGATTGTATCATATGATAATTTTATATAAATTTCCTGAATAGAAATATCTAGTTGACGGTTTCGTCGTACTTTATCGATAAAACGTCAGACTCCTGTGAATTGCCCTTGGTGTCGAAATGTCCGGCCGAATTGTCTTTCGGGTTTTGATGTCCGAGAGCCGTTTTTACCCACCCCTGTATTTTATTTCTATATTTCAAACCGGTTCGAATTTCATAATTAAAGTGTATAGCTCATGCTTCATTAAAAATCTGAATTTAACCTGCCGACAATATCTGTGCAGGCACAGGGGTTCGTTACAAAGAAGATTAGGAGTCTAACCTGTAACAATATATTGTTACAGGTTAGACTCCTAATTTTCTTAATAACGAACCCTTCTGTGTGCAGGTTGGTGTGTGAAACATTTTTAATTTATTTCTACAGAAATAGCCGAGATTATTCCGATTGGTCTACAACCAATACATTTCCGCTTTAGTGTTTGGTAAATTTACATTTTTCTGGGTACTTATTCGCATGTATGAAAATGTACGACTTGAAAATCTAAAATGAACACCTTAAATTACAGAGAATGAGTAGTATTGTTCTATCGAGTCAAAATAAGTAATCGTGGTTAGGTTTGTATGTCAGGAGTCGCCTATTTTCGATTCTGTGTTGTAGCAAGTTGTTCTCGGCTAGCCCACAGGGGCTCGTATCGTTGCTTACAATTTACTTGTCATACGTGTAGTATATGACAGGTAAATTGTAAGCAACGATACGAGCCCTGTGGGCTAGCCTCTATGTTTAACACACTTGTGAGCTTCCAGTCGGTTTTTTTTATTTTTTTTTATATTCAATATTTTATTGTTCATTCTCGTGGAAATTCTGTTAGGCTATAGGTCATAAATAATATATTTGTAAATATTGTGTGCACTTTACCAAGTGAGCATTCGTTTCATAATCCACAGCGGACAACCGAAAGTGATTGTGGGGGAATATTTTTCTTACAAAATTGTCAGATTTGAAATGTTTTACTTTTATAGCAGCAAAATCCCAGACTAAATTACAAGTTATACCGATCATGTAATCGTTTGGCATTGACTATTTTAGCTGCAGATGTTCTTTTTTTTTTTATAGAATTTGATTACACATATATGGCAATGTTTCAGTTTAGTTCACTCCTTGTCGATCAGTATTATTATATAAATGCCAGAGAAGTACATAAAAAAATCATTATGTCAACAATTTTAGGCAAAGCCAACTAAAATGTGTGATCCAGTGTAAATTGCATTGAATATTACACTTATGTCAGAACACAAGTACCACATACTGGAAAAATGTGTCCTGCACCATGCACTGGTAATGATTAGACCCAACACTGGCTTTTTTTTTATAACCTAATTTATTGCCATTCTGCCATTGTAAAAGTCCATAGTTTTAGCTAATTTTTGCCTGGTAGTGTTGTAATAACAACTAAGGTGCAAATTGCTCAATCAGGAATGAACAGGCTTTGGCAAAACTACTTTACTATTAAATTTGAGAACAAACACTATATAAGATCAATAAAGGCACTTCAGTGCTAAAAAATTCTGATAGCCAATGCCTGGAGCCCTTTAAATTTGAGATCAGGCCCCTCCTGTGAGTACCTAAGGTTCCCATTGGACATATCACCAGAAAAAAAAAACCCAAAGAAACCACCAACCTGATTTTTCTGAGAAAACTTTGATCGTGTTGATGAAATGGGGAAATTTATTTTGAAGATGCTTGAAGACTAGTAAATTATTCATATTTATCACCATGTACGTCCCTCATCCCTGTGAAGATCTCTACTTACCATACTTACATGAAAGCTCTAAACTTTGTGTAGATATGAGTCATGTGATCTATAAATGGAGAACAGATTGCCAGGGTTACTATTAAGTAGTGTTCACATGGCATTAAGTTGACAAACATGTACATACGATTGTAAAATATCATTTTGGAAATGTATTTTCCAGAAACCAGCGACAACCAGTCTTTTGGTTACTGGAACTGTCCCATCAATTTTTGCAACTGGTGCAGCGATGTGTGGCTGCATAATGGGATTTATAGCCAGTGTGTATACATGACAAGCTGTTAATTGGTTACTTTATTGTTGTAATCTGGGGAGTTTAGGCCAGATGCAGGATGTTTTGTTTGAGGTATTATAAGTAATATTAGGGATCAAATGTGGTTGTGTTGGCTGTTCTGTCTTTGATTATAAAAATCGGCCAACCTTTGATGGAATTGAGGTCGGCAAAAACACTTGCAGTATTTTTTTGTGTCTTGTTTAATTGCTATTGTGTTATTCCAGGTGTTTGAAGTTAAAGTTGAATGAATAATAATTCAGCTGCACTGTGCTCACACTTAGTCTAGTGTAATGAATTACTGGTTAAACAAAGTATGCAGCACAACTTTAAAAGTGTAAACAGAAACTGAACCTGTATAAATCAAGACACACTTCCGAGGCTAATGAACATAAACACTGTTGATCTAATGATTAAGAAGGACATTGTTAGAGCAATTAGACAGTGGTTGACCCCAGGACCTGGAGAAAAACACTGAAATTTTTCAAGATCCAAATAATCACGCAAGTCAATTTAATATGATTTTGTTTTAAGTTTGGGGATATGGAAATTGGAGTCGGGCTTGTGGAGTTTCAGTCGGTGCTTGTGATATTTTTTAAGTCATCAGCCCTGGGCCTATGTCTAAAAAAATTTTTCTTTGAGCTCTGTACCTACATCACTACCAGGGTTCTCTGGGGTGCCGCAGTGTGCATACTTTTTAATTTGGGGATGCCACTGTATGCATACTTTTAATTTTGGGGTGCCACAGTATGCATACTTTTAATTTTGGGATGGTACAGTATGTATACTTTTAATTTTGGAGTGCCATAGTTTGCATACTTCATACTTTTAATTTTGGGATGCTGCAGTACGCATACTTTTAATTTTGGGATGCCATACATGTAGTATGTATACTTTTAATTTTGGGATGCCTCAGTTTGTGTACTTTTAGTTTTGGGGTGCTGCAGTATGCATACTTTTAATTTTGGGATGCCGCAGTATGCATACTTTTAATTTTGGAGGAAAGAAAATTCCAACTGCTGAGTCCTCAGCTTGCATTTTTTTGTCAGCAAATTTCTCTTTTGTTTGATCTGTTCCTGTGAAGCAAGTTTCAATCATGTGATGTGTAAACAATGAAACAAAGTTCAAGTTAAAATTAGTGCTTCCCTGACTTGTTTTGAAATGGGAAAAGAGCACTTGTCTCAGACAAGTGGCATGGAAAATTTTACATGTTCAACTTCAAGCATGAATATTCAGGACATCAAGCTATAAGATTTGATCAGCCCATTGGTCTTGAAACTTGAACAAGACCAGGTTTCTGCAGTGATTGTCTATGTTTACATTGTTGTCTTGAAATGAGATTGAAAAATTGGACATGTATAAATAATTTCTGACAGACCCTGTACTAAATTTCAAGAGTCTATTTTTCATGTTTCTACTATGTCTGAAACAAACAGGCTAGATCAGTCATTTTCTACAAAATATTCACCCAGATAATTAAGTTTATCATTCATCATTATTGACTGTGCCTTTTGAGTTATACTTTTTTTAATTTAAGTTTTATGTTGTTGGATATTACAAATGAGCACCACTATCCTTGCACCTGCAGAAATTGTGGGTCCTGACCTGGTTTGTAGAAAAAAACAAAAACAGTGAGCCTGTCCAACCATAATACATAACTGCATGCTTGTATGCATATTTTCACACCTACTCCAAAATTAAAAAATGATACAAATCCCTAGGTGGCAGAGCAGACTAAGGTACTTGACTTTACTGATCACTGTCATCTCACTTCTGTCTGCATGAGCTTGAGTCTCTGGCTAGGCCAAATTTGGGTTTGTGAGAAAACTATCCAGTAGCTTTCCATGTGTCACTCCTTCTTCACAGGGTTTTCTTGGGTTCTTTATCCACCAGATAAACTGGCCACCTTGTTTAGCCAATCATGTGCTGATAAATGACATTAAACTACCACCACCACCACCAACAACAACAATAAAAATGAAACAAAACTTAAGGATATTATTTTGGATATAGTCTGGAAAAGCATAAATCTTGAATACTTTAGTTTGCCTTTTTTTAGGAATTGGAGCAAATAGAGGTGGATTCGTGTTAAAGGGATGAAGCAGAGAGTAACTGGGAATATAATTATAATAATAATAATAATAATAATAATAGTAGTAGTAGTAGTTATTACATATATTTAATTTGGATTGTGTGCCTCCTTTTGTCCATGATTATATGTTATGTTTATATATATTGTGTGGTCAGTAATTGAGTTTAGGGCCTACCTGACTAATCTTTTTTGTAAACAACATATTACATAGCTAATTCTTGTCTGTAATTTTTTGATTATATATCATTACTTGGAGGTAAACATGTTTACTAGATTTGAGTTCATGGTCCAGGGCATTTTGTTGTGTCACAAATCAGTGACACATCTCTATATAAGTTTGAAGTAAACAATTATTTATTCCATATCTTAACATCAGTCTTAGTGGAATAAATTTTAGCTGTGTTCAGTTGAGAAGATTTCATTTATTTATTTAAATAATTCATTGGAATTACAAAGTGTTCATTGACTTAGGACTAAATCACTAATTTGGGAATATTGTAAATTCATTCAAGGACATTTTGGATTTTATTATTTTGATACATCAAAACTTGGCACATTAGCACATATGCGGCTATTGGTACATCAGCACATTCAAAATTGGAATTCATTTGGGACACCACTGGAATTTATTCAGAATATCCTAAACTTTTGGACTTAAGAGAACTTTTAGGACTATTTGGGATTTAATTCACAATATTGTTAGTTCTTTTTTAAATTTTTACTTTGTATTCTAGTGAAATAAATTATTTGTTGAATTTTAGAAAACTTGTTGCTATTAGCTCCTTTCTGTTCCTTAGTTTAAGACCATAGAGTCATAACATGGTAGTAGTATTTTAAAAAAGCATTGGGATGATAGTGCTTTCTTTTACTTGACCTATGTGTTTTAATGAACACTGGTTACTATGGTCAGGTAAATGGGTCGCACAAAACTGAGCAGTGGGAGTGGAGGAAGTGGGTCAGGGAAGAGTGCAACAGGCCTAGATACCCACAGTCCTGCCCCAACAGAAGGTAACACAACCAGCTCCACAACGGCAGCAGCTGAGGCCAAGATCAAAGATCTGCTGAAGGAACTTTATACTCTCATACACCAAGTTCAGGTTAGTGACATTTTCTTCTAAATTTAACTTTAGACTGCTACTCCTGAAATGAGGCTAGACTGCTTACAGAACAAAGTGGTAAGGTCAAAGTTAAGTCTGTTATGACTGTCCAGATAACATTTCATGGTTTGAGACTTGGTAACTGGTTACAAAATGTTAACTGGTTTATTGGTACCACTCAACCCCACCCCTCTTACTTTGTAACACCAGTCATATTTAGTAAGCTGAGCAAATGTATAAACAAATTGTAAATATTAATAAAATTTCTCACTCCCAGCATTTTCTTAAAGACACACTTTTAGCATGAATCAGACATTATAACACATGTGCCCCAGATGCAGCCCTGTGTGTTTTGTTGTTGTTGTTGTTGTAGGGTTTAATGCCAGTTTTCAGCACAAGATAGGCTATACATGGCGGCCAGTATAAATGTTGGAGGAAGAACTCGGGAAAACTCCGGAAAGAACCACCAACCCATGAGAAGCTGTTGCCATGCTTTCTCAGATACCCACACTGACCAAACCAGAGACTTGAACCCATGCAGACAGAGGTGAGATGGCAGTGATCTGTAACAGTGAGAGCTTTAGATCACTCAGCGACTTGGGGCCCCAGTGTGTTTTGTAGTCAGCTTTTCTAAGATACAGAAAAATACTAATACCATCTTTACTCAAAATTTATGCAGACAGATACGCATTGACCAATGCATGACATCCTATTTTCATCCTCTGACAGTTCAGTCATATTACAGTCTTGATTCGAAGTCATTTAAACTATAGCACCACATGTCTCAGGGGTTATGCTATCAGGCAATGTTGGTGACAAAGTCACCTAAAAAGTGTAAACTTCACCTTCTTTGGTTAGGAAAGCGAAAATGATCTCACCATGTGATTTTTTTAGAGGAACATTGAATGACCGTCCTTTGATGCTCCTTGCCTTGACCAGGTTAGTTCCAGTGTTATGTTATATATAGCTTAAAGCGAAATGTACACTTCAAGCCATCAAATAGTTGGTGTTGATATCACTGACACTGACCAACAAACTCTTGCACATTCATCTGCATGTGTTTTGATAGCTGATTGACCATTTCCTGAGTAAGTTAGCAATTATTACTGCCCGATTTCCACAAGTTATGCTTTGGTGATAAAAACATACAAACTTGTGTTTTGAAACTTAAATTTATGTAAATAGCAATTTGAGTTTTAAGAACAGAATCGGTAACATGAATATTTTAACTGATGCATGTTATTATTTTCTTGATATAAATCTGTTTGGAACCGTAATGGCGGACATTGCTGTTCTGGGAAGTACTGTTTTATTAGATTGTTTCTTTTTGTAAACCATTGGGCAAATATATTCATGAAAATGTACAATTTGTAAGAAAGCAGAGACTAAATATTACGTTGTTAAAGATTTAGCTTTAAAATGCAATTATGTAGGTCATAAATGTATGGGGCGATGCTGTGTTGTGGAATTCAATGAGACGCTGTAAGGTCAAGGTTGTATTATGAGTTTACTCATTTTTGTGAAAATACAAAGAAAAGAAACAACAGAACAGCAAAGCAAATACTATTTAACCAATGCCTAATGTTACACCAAGTACGTAGACAAATAATAAAATCTTGCATTTACAAACCTTTGAATGGACTGTTGTAACGAAGCATTAAAGTGAGTGCTTAATTTAAGAATGCTGACTTGAATTCTTCAGTGTGTTGTCTATGAACAGTTACAGTAAAGTTTTATTGGCAACAAAGAAATTAGGATGAACAGTATGATCTGAAAGACGTGTGCATTTTCTGTCATGTACATGGTGTAGGGGTTGTTTCAGACAAGTTTAAAAATCATTTCAAATGCCATGTTATAATGTACTTTCAGAAAGTAAAAAGAAAAAATTCTTGATTAACGGTAGTTGGTTAAGCATTTGTACTAACTTGCAATTACAATACTGTAATCTTGTTACTCAGTTAAAAATTCGTTACAGTGTATAGCAGGGGAAAGGCTAGACTTGAATTTTAGGGAGAAGTGACTTCTCCATTTGGACAGAACAGGGAGAAGTGAGAGCTCAACAGGGAGAAGTGGATGCGAAGCAAGAAACGCAATATATATATATATATGTGTGTGTGTGTGTGTGTGTGTGTGTGTTCTCTTATTTGAATTATGCCCTCCCTTGCCCAGTATGCATATTTGCATTTAACATTGGATTTAAGCAATACTTTATTTTCAGGTTGAAAATTATCTGAGTTATTTTGGTCATATGACTCTAAAAGAGAATAATAACAAATTTTAACTGAGTAACCAGATTACATTATTGTAATTGCAAGTCAGTAAAAGATGCTTAATCAACTACGCTTAATCAATTTTTTTATTTTCTTTATTTTTTTAATTTATTTTCTTACTAATGGCACTTTCAAAAATTTGTAAATGCATTTGAAACAATCTCTGTACCATGTACATGAAGGCAAATGCACACGTGTCTTCAAATCATACTGTTCTTCCTCATTTCTTTGTTGCGGATAAAACATTACCATAACTATTCATACCAAACACACTAAACTGCATAAAATTACAGACATGGCTCCTTTATAGTCGGTATATGAACTAAACCCTTCTTTCCAACCGAATCAACACAGATGTGACTGCATCTGGTTTTTAGAAGGAGGGGTTTTCATAATGTATAATCACCAACTTTGCTTCATTACAACAGTCCATAAATAGGATTGCAAATTTATGGTTTATCTATTTGCCTATTTGTAGTAATTTTAGGCATTGGTTAAATAGTATGTGCTTCGCTGCTTTTTTCCCATATTTTCACAAATACGAGTGAAGTCAGAAAACAAATTTGACCTTACAATGCTTCTTTCTCCGTTCTCACAAATTCTTCAGCATAACATTATCCCATATGTTTCTGATCTACATAATTGCATTTTAAAGTTAAATCTTAAATAACATAATACCTAGACTTTGCTTTCTTTGACTTGTATATTTTTCGGAATATATTTGCGAGATGATTTACGCAAGCAGACAATCAAATAAAATGGTACTTCCCAGACATAGCAATGTTTGCCATTGTTTCCCTGTTACTGGTTCACTTACAGTTTCAAACTAATTTTATGATGAAGTAGTGTGCAAGAGGCAGTTAAAATATCCAGATCACCAATTCTGATCTTAAAACACAAATTGCTATTTACATACTATTGTTAAAGCTTCGAAACACAAGTTTGTATGTGTTATCATCGAGGTATAACATGCATAAATCGGGCAGTGATACTATCTGATAGCTGCTAACTTACTTGGGAATGGGTTAATGGTCAATCAGCTGTCAAAACACATGCCTGTGAATGTGCAAGAGTTTGTTTGTTGGCGTAATTGATATCAAAACTAGGCCTAGCTACTGATGGCTTGACGAATACATTTTGCTACAACACAACACTGGAACTAACTTTGCTAAAGCAAGGGGGCATCTCAAAAAGTATGGTCAGTCAGTATACCTCTAAAAAAAAAATCACAGGGCTAGGTCATTTTTGCTTTCCTAACAGAAGAAGCCAAAGTTTACATTTTTTAGGCGACTTAGTCGCCCACTTCGCCTGGTAGCGTGACCTCTGAAACATTGTTTGGCACTTAGTGTTTGAGTGATCTTTATAATCAGCTTAATTGGTACTAACTGCATGAAGTGGCAGAAAATTGTAGATTGAATGTATACCTAGAGCTCATGCACAAAAATGGAAAACTATGTTTGTGTAAGCAAGAGTAAAATGTAAATTTCACTAGATTTTAAAACCTTGAAATGGAAAATGATGTAATTGTTGCCAACTCAAGCTCTGTACAGGAGATGTTTCCAACCAGTAATGGTCTGATTAATTGTTATAAGTAACCATTTTAGTCCTAGTCCTATTCATTTTTTATTTTTGTTGATTTAAAGGCAATTTTAAGACATTATTGGTCATGATAATTTAATTTATGTACCTTTACCAACAATGCACAAAGGCAGTACTAGTCAGAGGTTGAACCATGTCACTTCCTTCTTTACTGAATCTCATGATAGTGTATAAGTTATCTATGTTGAAAAAGACTGTAATAAAATAATATCCAGTTACATTTATACTGTTAGTTATGAATTAACATGTCAGCCTAGTCTAATAGCAAACATATATAGAAATAATTGTAAACCACAGCAGTAGCAGTACAAGTTACAGTCTGTACTATTATTACCAGCATTAATAATGATGTTACTACTTGTGCTACTACTGACATTATTATTATTATTTTGTTCTGCCCAGTGACCTCCCTTTTGTGGTAGCTGAGTCATTAGACAAGCTTAATAATCAATACAATGTATGCATACTAAGGGGATGATCTGTGTATACTAATGAGATGATGTTTGCATGTTCATGAGATGATTTTTGCATGCTTATGACTTTATCTTTGCATATTAAATGAGATGATCTGAGCATGTTAATGAGATGATTTTTGCATGCTTATGACTTAATCTTTGTATATTAAATGAGATGATCTAAGCATGTTAATTAGATGATCTATACATATGAGTGAGATAATCTAGATTCTGATTTGCCAACCTTGTGGATGCAGAAGAGGCTTTATCTATAAACAGATTTTGGTAACTTCAGCTTTATGTGAACATGATCTCATAGGCATTTGATAACTATTAAGATTTATACGTGTTAATGAGGTAATCATAGTCCTTAGTTTTGTATCTTTGAAATTTGTCTTACTGATTATGATATACCATTCTGTATAACCAGTGTTACTGAAACAGGAACAAATTCTCAAGTGTACTTCATCCATTGTATAGACCATGATATATTACTTCACCGTCTCCAGCATGCATTTGGCATTCATGATACGGCCTTACTATGGTTCAAGTCCTACTTGGTCAACAGGACACAAATTGTGTCCGCAAATGGAAAACACTCCAGCCCAGTTGATCTATGCTGTGGTGTTCCACAGGGGTCTGTTCTTGGACCTGTTCTCTTCATTCTATACACTCAGCCACTCTCAAGTGTCATAGATCATCATCCAGTGTCTCACCAATTGTATGCTGATGACACCCAAATATACAAATCTAGCCATCCAACTGAAGTTGAAGCTACCATCCAAGGCGTAGAGAGGTGCATTTCCGATGTGAAATCATGGATGACATGCAACAAGCTGCAGATGAATGATGATAAAACTGAAGCCATCCTGATTACAACACAAAGACTTTCTCATTCACATCCTTTACCTCAGACAATAAATATCAGCAACACCAACATTAAATTCACACAGTCAGTACGAAACCTCGGTGTCACTTTCGACAGTACTCTCTCGTTGCACCAACATGTCATGAACATATGCAAGGCTGCATATCTTGAGCTGAGACGAATCAGCTCCATTCGCAAGTATCTTTCAGTTGATGCCACTAAAACACTTGTGTGTTCCTTAGTACTTTCAAGACTGGACTATTGTAACTCAATTCTGTCTGGTTCGTCTCAATATCTACTTCAGAAACTTCAAAAAGTTCAAAATACAGCTACTCGAATCATCCTTAGAGTACCACGATCAGAGCACGCCTCTCCCCTGCTCTGTACCCTACACTGGCTATCCATACGATCCAGAATTAAACACAAAATTTGTTCTCTGTGCTACGTTTCACTGACGGGCTCCAGTCCAACATACCTATCTGACCTCACCCATGTGTACACACCAGCAAGATAATTATGCTTCTCTTCTGACACTCGTATTCTCATTATTCCCACTATGAAAATGAAATCATATGGACAACGCTCTTTTGCATACCAGGGCCCAGCAATGTGGAACGAATTGCCCACTGCACTTAGACACAAAGACACAGTGATCTCATTCAAGAGCGCTCTTAAAACTCACCTATTTCAACTGCAAGAACAGACTTAAAGACCTAATAATGTATCCTTGCCTTAAATATTTACAGCATATTTTCTGTTTCTACTTTCGTGGTGTTTGTTTTTAATTTTGTAATCATATCATTATATATGTTTTTTAAGTGTTGTCAAATGTTGTAAAGCGCTTAGAGCTTCTAAAGATTAGGCGCTATACAAAGTCCTCATTATTATTATTATTATTGTTACCAAATTGGATTTTTGTTTACAGTGGTCTGTTAGGTGAGTTATTTCAGACCCACTTAGGTCTCTTGTTAGTTTAAGTGTTTCGTTTTTTACAGTATGACTGTTATGACTAGTATGGTATAACACAATTAGTTTTACCATCAGCTTTTGTCCTTGAATCTAAGCAATCTATAGTTTCAAGCAAGTGCAGTTAATAACTTTCTTTTTGTTTTTATCCAAAAACTAGTAGCGAAGGGTAAAATTGTACTTTGTCACAAGTCCCGAAATTACCATCTTAAAGAATTTTTAATCAGCTGTTACTGTACTGGAATGTATGCCAAATCATGTGATTTTAGACAAAGTAGTCATGAAATTTAGAAATCAAATCCGCATATAATGATCACTGGGAACCAAATGGAGTAGTCTTTATATACAGGTTTTGTTTATATTGAGTTGTGTAACTGGAGTGTTAGGACAGTGTTGGATTGACAAAGACATATATTTACCAGATAAGACACATGTACATACATACATACATACATACATACATACATAAATACAACACACACACATACATACATAGTGTTCTCCCAAATGTTTATACTGTAATGTCAGCCTACAGTGCTTTTGAACCCATTGATATGCTCTGCACCAATGCAAATATGTGATGTTTCCCACTGTCAGTAAAAATTATTCTGTTGATTAAATTTTCTGTAACTCAAATCCAAGCCCTGTCACTTGAACTAAACTTCTTACTGATTCCTGGGTATAAAAGTAAGATAGTCCATGATAAATAGCCACTTGCTGAACTATTGATTTTTTTGTTTTGCATGGCCCAACTGTTAGTGCATGACCTTTGATGCTGATTCAGTCTTTGCACAGACATATTATTCTTATTGTCCTGTAATGATGAGTTTCCTGGTATGTTTTATTTTCGTGATTTCCATTACTATCTCAGTAGTTTTGGCAATTATTACTTTTCAGACTGGTAAGAGCTTTAGTTCCTATTAAATAGGAAACAACACCTTAACAAATTACTCTGTTCCCACAGTGACCCTTGGTAGGTCAAAATGCGGGGCCATTTAGAAAAAACATGGGCTACAAATACTCTTGCCTGAACCTTGTTTATTGAAGACATTGAAATACATATTATTATAACAGGCATTTGCATCATGGATTTATTTATTTCTGCTATAAATATTTACTTTTACAGCATTATGTGTTTTGAATCAGTCATGGTTGAGTCGGTCTACAGCAGTTTTCTGCAGTTTCCTTGTCTGACAAAAGAACTATCCACTGTTCAGAACACTGTAACTGTTGTTTTAGTTGACAGTTGTAGCAAACCATACAATAGTCTGACTCAACAACAAGTCATTACAGTGTATAATGATGAAAAATGAATATATTTTGCAAAAAATATTAAATCCACAACTGGAGCACCTGTTAATTTTATTAGCCTCCTCGCTCATGATTCTTCTGTTCTGGGTTTGGAATTACTCATTGTTTGAGTAACCATTCCCTTTTAGAACTTACTTTGGACATGTGAGTCTACATTTTTTCCTTCCTGTACACTACTTTAGAAACAAATGCATTGTATTATTTTCTTCTTTACATTTTTATCTGTGGTCAGGTTAATAAAAATTAGATGTTTTTGTTAGCCAATAAAATCAGTTCTTTGGCAATGAGTACACTCCTTTCAGTAAGATTGCAATGCACAGGATTTAGTCTAAAATTAACTGTTATGATCCTTTATTTTCTCAAGCCTTTTTATGTGCATTATGGGTTCCATGGAAGGAAATTTCTTGTGCCAGAGATGAAAAATAGGGGTCAAAGATCAAGGGCACAGCATAAAATGAACTTCTAGGTGACTTGCACCATGCTGACCTTGCTAAAAAGGTCAGCTGCAGGGTTTGAAGATTCAGATTCAGGTAGTGGTATTTCTTCCATGAAGAAAAAACAAGATGCTAAGAAATGAAAGCAATGGAACAGCTCAACACTGAATAGAAGAACTCCTGGCTTTAGATGGAAATTGGTGGATTAGATAGTAAGTCTTCTGTGTTGCTTACTTTTGGTTTGGATCTACTGAGAAATGGATGGTTTGCAGTGGGAGGTTGGGATTGCATAAAATTCCTAGGGCACTATTACGGTCATTTATTTTTGTTTCTATAGTTGTAGTAGTAGTAGTTCATACAGAAGTTGTGATCATTGTCATTAATTTCAGGAACATATAAGTGATGCTAAAAATTTCATGAACATAGATTGCATTAGTTACTCTTGTATCTATATTGTATACTCAGAGTAAAACATAAAATAGTTTGGTCAGTAAAAATTAAATCTAAGTTTAAGTAAAATTTAAATCGAAATTTAAGAATGTGCTGCCCTGGGAATTTCTTTTATAAGTTTATCCATGTGAGAAAAGTAGCGATTTTTATCTTCAAATTTTGGGTTTTCAAAAGCGTGTGAAGAAAAAATTTTGGAACATACCTTCATTTACATTTGAAATATTGTCCATTAAAAAGCAAATAGAGCCAACTGTGTCTTCAGCTGTAAAATAAAAACATGGTAAACTTTTGAACAATATTTCAGCTTTCTGACATTGAAGGAATTAAAACTTAACCAATATATTGTTGTGTTCTTAATGGAAATAAATGTCTTTTATTAGTTATTCTGCCATTATTATTTAAAAACTTTCACTGTGAACTATAACAAACATATTGATGTGTTCATAATGGAAAGAAATATGTGTTTTATTAGTTGTTTTGCCATTATTATTTAAAAACATGTCACTGAACTATGACAAACATTTTGATGTGTTCATAATGGAAAGAAATATGTGTTTTATTAGTTGTTTTGCCATTATTATTTAAAAACATGTCACTGAACTATGACAAACATTTTGATGTGTTCATAATGGAAAGAAATATGTGTTTTATTAGTTGTTTTGCCATTATTATTTAAAAACATGTCACTGAACTATGACAGACATTTTGATGTGTTCATAATGGAAAGAAATATGTGTTTTATTAGTTGTTTTGCCATTATTATTTAAAAACATGTCACTGAACTATGACAGACATTTTGATGTGTTCATAATGGAAAGAAATATGTGTTTTATTAGTTACCCTGTTGTTTTTTAATAAAAGTGAATCACTGTCTTGACACTTGAAGAAGTTATCCTTGGTACATGTAGTTCACTTGGGATTCAGGTTATTTTTGTATCTTTTCTTTCATCCATTATTTAACCATATTCCATATTTTTAAGACTTTGAAAGTTCATTTAAACTATGAAAAGGATCAAGAGTGTTTTGAGGAACAGAGGGTGCTTAATTACCTTGTAACCAGGACTTTAGAACTTTGACTTTGGTGTGACAGTGAAGAGATTTTTATATTTCATTGATTTTTTTTTTCTTCTCACTTTTATAATGATAATGCATGTGCTTTAACAACAATTTGTGATGAAAATATGATATAACTTAGAGAAATAAAGAATACTGTGTAAATATATGTACTTTCTTTTATATTTTGTTGATTTTTTTCTCACTTTTATGATGACAATATGTTTTATAACAGCAATTTGTGATGATACTGTCTAATGTTACAAAAAATTCCTGGTGAGATAACTGACAACATACATACATGTATGTATGCATATGTAGATAAGTAGGTAGTTATGTTAAAGTGTGTGTCTTAATGTTAGAACATATTGAACAAAGAACCTCATAACTGCTGATTGCTATATGCAGTATATCTCAGGTACTACAGAACAGCATCACCAATTATGCACGTTGGATGGTTACTGAAAATCTGGTTGTTATATGTATATGATTACTGTTCCAGTTTTGAACAGATATTCATGTATATTTAAGAAACAAAAAGACATACTTAAGATAAATTTGATAATTTGCCCATCTAATTTTATAATGAATATTTTTCTTTTCCAGGATGAACGTGCAAGAGGAGAGCATAATCTTTCAAACATTTCCAAGACACATGAAAGAATGCAACTAGAACAGAGAAGTAATTTTTGTATTTTCTCAGACTTATTTAATAGATTTGTGTCACTCATCTATGGTTTTCTAAAAGGAACTTGTTTATGTTGAAAGACTAAGTAATTCTGTTAAACAACGGTCTTTTTCTGTGTACCTGTAATTTTCACAGGCATTTTTGTTGTTATCATTAGTGTCTAATCACAGCAAATTTAATGGTACACTTAATTGAATTCATCTGTGTCTGACGTTCTGCTGTCATTAACAAAGGGGTCAATTCACCTGGTGAAGGCCTAGAAATAACAGTCCCAACACAGACAGATTGCAATACTTGTTTAACTGTCTCAAATAACCTTTCTCGCTAGGTTAGTTCTTGCACCTCTTGCAGTATTGAATCCCAGAGTGACATATTCCTTGCCAGTTAGTCCAAACTATTGATGCATCTGTCAAAATAATTTTGAGCTTTCTCACAACAGCCCCAATATCAAAGAGAGGCTTCTATTCATGGAGAATGTCTACCTTCACATAGGGGCATATACAGGATTTCATAAGGACTCTGAAGTTTGACCCAGGTAAGGTGAGCTGACTAGAAGAGGGAGAGATCTTATAATTTTGCCATTCCAGCAGGACTTGAAAATTAAAGCTAATATGCTAATTTGAGGTCAGTGATTTTGCAGATGAATCACTAAGACTCCAACACTTGCTAATCCACTGAAGCTGTGAAAATTTTCAGCTAGACACTGTCATTATGGCTACAAGTGGTCTTGTGTCAGATCTATAAATTTAACATGAGATATCATTCCCTTGCATGTTTAATTGATCTGTTTATTGTGTTGTTACGTATATGTAATTAAATTAATTGTGTGTTAGTTTTAAAATTCTTTTTTATTTTATTTTTTTATTTCATTACTTTTTATTGTAATAATAATTTTTACTGGATTTGATATTTTTCCCCGTAAATTCAGTCTTTTGTTTTAACGCAGAGGTATGACTTAAGCACTATTTTTGGCTCACCATGGTTCATAGTTTTTGTAAACACTAAGTGGAAACGATTGGCTATTACCAAGGTCATTTTTGGCCCACGTGTTAGCTAAATTGTAAACAGACTTTCTTTTTTATATATTTCCAGTGTGAGAATTTGATCCTTAGATAGGGCTATTCTTGCCTATGTGATAATTTTCACTTTTTTATTGCGCTGTTCAAATTAGTGGTCACGTTGCCCGTCACGTGATCCACCATGTGATTTAAAATCGAGGCTTAAAACAGAAATTTTGCTAGTAGATTGATCAGTCATATCTTTACACCTTGAAGGTACAAGGTGTTTCAATTGTTGATGTCAGATTGTTTTGAAGTTCATCTATTTTTTGGAATTTAATAATTCATTCTCTAGAAAACTACACAAGTGCTTCATATTTATAAAAGTTCTGGGACAAAGAAATTCAGTGGAAATTTATTCTGGAATTCTAAATGGAAACATTATAAACTGTGATTCAATGGAGGATCTGTTGCCACTAGTACAATGACCTATTCTGACGTCATCGCCTCCATATTGGAATTTTGTCGAGATTCTAACCTGGATTTAATTAGAACTGTTTAGTGATAGGACTTATATTTTTCAATCCTAGGATTAAATTTTGGATTATATTCACAAACCGTAAATCCTATTTCTAATTTTTTACATTGTTTTCTAGGGAAATAAATTATTTTGTTAAAATATACAAAGCTTGTTGGCTTCACTCTTTTCTTTTGTTACTTTCGTACGAGCCTACACGTAACAGTGTTAATTGCATACATACCAATATCCAGTGCTTGACAGTGTTCTGTGGCAGAAATTGACAGGTATTATTCCATGCATCAAATAAATTTGGTTGTTGGAACATTCTTCACGCACATGGAACTAGCCAGGTGGATTAAAAACTTATTTGAATACAAATAATAATAAAAGTTCAGAGTACAAGTCTAGTATCAGCCAGTCAGAAAAGTTAGCATTGGCTGACTCAACAAATAATCCTGAATTATACTGAATAATGTGTTTAAATATTTACTTTATATCATTGTTGACAAACATTCAGTGCAATGTGCAGTGACAGTCAGAAAGATGTGGAAGTTCTAGCATTGTGTACCGGCCACCACACCAAATAAGATGATGTCAAGTGAGAGTGCAATCATGAACATGTTCAAGAGAAGAAGCAAGAAAGTACTATGTGTGTTGTTAAAATTAGTGTTGTTCCAATTATCGATTATAATTATAATTGATAATCGGTTGGTTGAGTGAACCAGTAAGATAAATTGATTGTGAAACACCATAATCGATTGAGGAAAGGGAGACTACTTTTTAGTTGCATGCAAAACACACAGGTTAGTGAAACTCCTGTTTAAATGGCTAGCTATATAAGACTCCAATCCACTACAGTCAATCTGAATTATTTGTTCCCTTCATAACTTACAAATATAAAACGGGCCCCCGAGTGGCCGAGTGGTCTAAAGCGCTGACCGTTACGGATCACTGCCATCTCACCTCTGTCTGCGTGAGTTCGAGTCCAGGCTCGGCTAACGTGGGTATGTGAGAAAGCCTGCCAGTAGCTTCTCGTGGGTCGGTGGTTCTTTCCGGGATTTTCCAGGGTTCTTCCTCCACCATTAATACTGGCCGCCATGTATAGCCTATCCTGTGCTGAAAAATGGCGTTAAACCCTATAACAACAACAACAACAACAAATATAAAACCATACCATACTCCATAGGTACAAACTTTCATAATTAGGAACATACAGTCATTATTGCATGATTTTGCTGTTAAATTGTTGAGTTAATAAATTTAAACACATTTGGATGATTTGTTTTTTAGTATTTGTAAATAATGACAAACAAGAAAACTATGTTCTT
Organism: Megalonaias nervosa; assembly: GCA_016617855.1. Classification (NCBI taxonomy): domain Eukaryota; kingdom Metazoa; phylum Mollusca; class Bivalvia; order Unionida; family Unionidae; genus Megalonaias; species Megalonaias nervosa. Next base: position 59,044 of record JAECUM010008445.1, on the reverse strand, counting down.
CTATACTGTAAATGATAGACACATCACGTATGAATGAAAGGGTTTTGGGGGATTGCAACAGTTTTTCAGTTACATAAAACTGATCAGCCATAATAAGCTGCTTCATTTAACAATGTTATATAACAAAAATAACACAGAACAATAGAAAATTTTGGTATTTTTATTAGGTAAAGTATGCATGTCATTAAAAGAGATTACTTCTGTACATTTATTAACACTTTGAATTCTTGAGCAAAGATGTAATTGTAAAATGAACAAAACTTATAATTTACTCTTAGTAACTGATTTTAATTGATTATCAGCTGGTTAAGCAGAACTTACTATCAATTGTGAAATTCTGACCAGTTCCCATTACTAGGTAAAATGCATGCAAATGGTTGAAGTATGACCCAGGAAAGGCTGTGTTTTTGTGCATTTCCTTCAGTAGGTGTTTGGAGGAATACAGAAGAACATGGCATACTTTATTTGTTGATGGGTGTAAATGCTTTCATTAATCATCCATAGAATCATAATAATGATGGTGATGTTTCGCTCACTTCAAATCAGTTATAACCTATGAGATGCCTTCAAGCATGCTGCTGGATGAAGACGCAGAAGGCAGGTTACTAGGTTTTATGGGCCTTGATCATAAATGAATCAGGTAAAGAAAATGAATGTGAATTTTCAACTTTTAGTGAGATCTTGTTTGTAATATACAATAGTTATTGTTTGATGTTAATGAATAATAAATACTACTTTAGAAACTGAACTGGCTTCTGTTTGAATTTTGCAGAATCAGTGAAATTTGGGCAAGATCAGTAGATGATTCTGTCAGTTAGTGATAAAAAAAATCCTAATTTCAAGCCCCATTTTTCAAAAAGGGACATTATTTCCACACAGGCCTTGTTATCCTTTATCCTCCTCTCTGCTTTATGAAGAAATAATCCAGGATCAATGCATTCTTGCAGCTGTTGGCTTATGAGGTTAGGACAGTAGCCACTAGCATAGCATTGGAGTGTAACTGACATTGTCCAAGCCCTGTGGTGGAATCCAGAGACCACATTCTCTTGCTTTTATCTAAGAGATCTTTCATCCCAGAGGGATGGACTGTTTGGACTGGTGAGACCTAGCAGCACAACAGGCAATGTTCCTGGGTTGTTCAGCAGCTTAATGATGCATTCACACGACTATTCAACTTTTGGGAGGGAAATGTTCTACAGCCCTTGTCCAGGCATATCTGTTTGTGAACTCTATTCATTACCTACTTCACATTCATTAGGGACTGAAGATTGAGCTGTTATCTGTGGTGAGGGGATGTAACTCTTTCCATATCTTAACTATTCTCCTAATGTATTATGATTGGTTATTACATTTGATGAAGAAGAAAACACTTTATGGAGTAAAATATGTTTTTTCTTCCAAGCCTTACTTGATCATAATGCAGTGTTCTAACAGTTACATTTAAACCTGATAAAACATGCACATCCACTTAAGTAAGAAATTACTTTTTGTGGATGGGATTTGGTGCCAGTTCTTGAGTCCAAGAGGAAATTACTTTTGTCTGACTTCCACTTAGGTGGACGGATGACTTTATGCTTTTTTTGTGCTAACAACAAGCATGGTAAAGCTGGGTTTGCGTGGCTGTATTCCTAATGTAGTATGATTGGACATGTCCTGTTGAAAAAGCATATTTACTCCAAAGATTCTTTTTTTTTCTTCAAAATTTCATTAGGTAGCTCCCCCCGAAAAATCCAATTTGACAACAGTAGTTTCACAATTATGTTCATTTAATGTTTTTTAATCAAAAGAATTGTGTCTGATATTATTAAAATGAAATGCAGGATTTTATTTGGCAGTGACTTAAAAATTTTAGGTGACCTTCATATTTTATTTCAAAATGCAAAAATGCTGTTTCAGGTACAGTACTTAAAGTGCTTAGTAAATTATATATACTAATCATTATAATATCTTTATGGTTTTTAATAAAATACCTACCTACCTACATACCTTAATTTTAAAACCAGTTCAGTAGGAAACATACTTTTTTTATTGGCCTAAATGAAGTGGTGCCAATCTGACCCTCAGTATGACAGTCATCTTGTTGTCTCTACTTCTCCTGGATGGCTGATCATATCACCATTGTGCTTTCACCATAAGACTTCTTATGATGTATAGTTGGTCCTCAATGGAAATGGTGCCAGTCTGATATCCAATATGGTAGCCATCTTGAAATTCTTGTTACTCTGCCATATGAAAGTCATATCAGCATGTGGTTTTCACAATAATTTTTATGCCATACTGTTAGTCCTAAAATAAAATGGTACCAGTCTGACATCCAATATGCCCATCTTTGAAATCTTGTTATTATTAAATGAAAAGTCATTTTTTTGACCAGAAGAGTTCTTATGGTGTCTAGATTATCCCAGATGAAAATGATGCAAACTGACCCTCAATATGGCCACCGATATGGTTTGTTCATATTGTTATCTCCACTATCAAATGGATGGCCATATTAAATGGACTTCTCACCGAAAGACTTGATACCTACTTGGTCCTAATGAAGATGGTGCCAGTCATATACATTAAGCATGGTTCAATTGTTTTGCAACAGCCATCTTGAAAATCTTGTCACCACTACTCCACCTAAATGGATGGTTATATTGACATTGGGGTTTTCCCCAAAAGATAAGGATGTGTACTTGGTCCTAGATGAAAATGGTGCCAATCTGACATCCAATGTGTCCATCATAGCAGCTAATTTGAAAATCATTTTATTGCAGAAGAATATCTGACATGATTTGAACACTCAGCAATTAAAAGGAATAAATGGTCTTATCTTGAATTCCTGGAAATTTTTTTGGCCAGTAGGGCATCAGTCGCTTTGAGGGACACTTGTTTCTGTGAAAAATGAAATTTTTAATGGTACTTAAACTCACAAATTGGAAAAGAGGTCCAGTTACTTCCTATCAGATTTGGTTTGTTAATTGTTTAAATTTGTGGTTTGTGGTAGCCCTGATCCATAAAATTGGTACATGTGGAGTGTACACTTCTAGGATGTGCAATTAGTGGAATTATGCTAATTGTGCTGAAAAGTCAATGAAACGGGCCAAATCATGCATTTTTTTGAAGGCCCTACCTTTATATTGAAAAAATCACTATTTGAATATTGTTGGTGGTTGGCCCCAAAACTTTCAGTTCCTGAACAGACCCTGTACCATACCCCACAAAATATAGTTCATTCACAGGATTGTGATAGATGTAAATAAATAAACGTAAATAAACAAACACTTGAACTTTTTTCTGTTTATCCATTTAAGCTAGTAATTTTGTTCTATAAAGCTATATGAAATTTGCACACAGAAATAATGATTTCTTATCATTTCAGTCACTCCATACTACAAGAACAAGTTACGTGGATTGTACAACACAGCAATGCAAGATGCAGAAGCTGAAGCAGAGTAAGGAAAATAATACATGTATATATGTGCACATGCATTTATGTATACATTTTTTCTATATTCATTGTTACTTAAGTAGGGACCAAATCAGGATGAAAATTTTAATTCAAAGAAGTCAAGAAGTTTTAACAGAAAGTGGTTGAACCTGTTTTCATGTCCAAGATAATGACAAAAATTTTAATGTTTTGCAAGTTATGTCAAGAGCAATAGCAGAAGAATATATTTGTCAATCAATGTGATTCTGATTTTCAGTCATCCCTTGTCAGCCATGTTGGATGTAATGAACTATACATTCTTCAAAGCTGAAAGTGTAGCACAAGCATGACTTTTGTTACTGTTTTTATGACTATGATATTTTGAAATGCTTATCAATACGTGTATCTTTTCCACATTAGGTTCTAATTCCAAACTGCTAAGAGCATCCATAGAGGAAACTTGTGTCACAGAGATAAAGCACAAGAGTTTGATATTTTGTGCATATAAAATGAAGAGGTTAAGAAGAAAAAAATAACTTTGTCTATACTATAAATATACACAAATAACTGTAGCTATTCTTTAAATATAAGTATTTAATTTTTTCTCGACTTTTAAGTGTTTATTATGCAAGAAACATCAAACTCTGGTGCATGCATTGATCTCAACTTCCAGCTTTTCTAGTGAAAATATGATATTACATAGTTGTATATTGCTATTACGTAGTTATATATGGCTATTACATAGTTGTATATGGCTATTACATAGTTGCATATGGCTATAACATTGTTGTATATGGCTGTTACATAGATGTATATTGCTATTACATAGTTATATATAGCTATTACATAGTTGTGTATGACTATTACATAGTTATATATAGCTATTATATAGTTGTATATGGCTATTACATAATTGCATGTGGCTATAACATTGTTGTATATGGCTATTACATAGATGTATATTGCTATTACATAGTTGCATATGGCTATTACATTGTTTTATATGGCTATTTCAAAAGTTGTATGTGGCTGTTATGTAGTTGTATATGGCTATTACATAGTTGTATGTGGATTTATTTTAGTAATTTGTCTTGTTTCATTATGGATTGAAATAATGTAAATATGTACATCTCAATATGGACACTAGTGATGCACAGTTTACTGCTGTACCAGTTTACCATGCTTTTTGGTGATATATACCATGGCAATTTTCCATTGTACCTGTATTTAGGTAGTTTCCATCTGTAAGGATTGTGCAGAAATTGCATAGTAATCTTGTTTCAGATTTAATCATAATAACAGCATGTTTTCATTTCTCATGACAAAATAATAAATATTAATCTTTTTACAAAATCGTTGTATTTGTCACAAATTAATTTTGAATATTAAAATATAATTATGTTTATGATCCTTTAATCAAATATTTGACAGTTGTCATGTATGCCAGTGTAGTGGCCCATTGCAATATTGTGAATTATGTTCAGACAAATCTAACTTTTCAGGAAACATTGGGATTAAAGCAGACAAAACAAGAAACATGTCATTTTTTATTTACTAGTGTATGTTCATGTGTTAATTACATGTATTCCTTTCTAAGACTGCACACCATACTAAGATTTTCAGAAGAGTAGTTGTTTTCTGTTTGAAATTTACGTAATTTCTCAGTCTGCTTAATAATTTCCTATTTGTTGAATAAATTTGTTTTATGTTTACTGGCCATCTCTGATAGATATATTTCCTGGGTGTTGGCATTCAACTCAAAGTTTCCCTGCCTATTATATAAATAGAGTGGCTCATAAATTGTTGGCTTCTTTGTCAATATGTCTAGTTTTTATCAACAGGCTCTCTAATGTCAGCACAATGTCTTTTACAAGGATGTCAGCGATGATACAAGCTAATTGTCCCTTTTCAGTTGCAGTTTTGAGATTACAACTCTTATAACAATTAATATACACATAGCAAATTCATCTGCTATAAGTTACTGACAATTTAATTTTCAGGGGGAGAAGGAACTGAGCTGATTTTCTTTTGAGCTATTTTGTTTCCTTGTATCTTAAGATTATTTTTTTGTTGTTTACAAATAATATAATGGATATAATTAAAATGTTATTTTTCTATAAATGAGAGCAGATGTTTTTTCAACCTATTGATGGATGGAAAGTTTCAAATAAATATTACAAAAAATGTTAGACCCCAGCTCCCAGAAAGTTAATTATTGAGACCTAACATAGCTGCAGTATACCTTGCTATGTATTCTGAAATACCACAGTCCAAAATTTTATGTTACCCAGCTCTAATGGTCACCCTAATACACTTGCCCTCCCACTCTGTTAATCACCAAAAATCAAATTGGTGATAGCATATAATAAACTTCTTGTTATTCCATCTCAAATCTAACTAAATTTAGTATCCACAGATGTAATAATCATTCTTTGGTCCAGGGGCCAAACTATACTTAAGTCTTAGGGAGAAGTGACTTCTTTTAGACAGGGAGAAGTGAGAGCTGTAAAGGGAGAAGTGGCAGCATTGGTTAAATAGTGTTTGCTTCTCCGCCTTTTTATATTAACACAAAAATGAGATATGTCAGAAAACAACCTTGACCTTACTGTGCATTTCAGATTCCAAACATAGCACTGCCCCATATGTTTCTGACCTATATGACTATATTTTTAATCTGAATCTTCTGTTACATAATATTTAGACCATGCTTTCTATGAATTATATATTTTCCTTAATCTATTTGCCCAATGATTTATGAAAACAGACATTCTAATGATGTTGTAGTTCCTAGACACAGTGATGTCCACCATTATTACCTCGTAACAGGTTCACTTAGGTTTTCAAAGTGATTTTATAACAAAATAATGCAAACTCAGCAGTTGAAATCTTCAATTTTTTTGGGTGCAAATTAGAAAGTGCTTTTCAAGAATTTTATTAAACACAAGTTGCCATTCACATATTGATGTTCATGTTTTGAAAAACAAGTAGGTATGTTTTCATCATCATATGGTGATTTGCAGAAATTGGGAAGTGATAACTTGCTCTGGAAAGGGTTAATGGTCATTCAGCTATTAAAACACATGGCTGTGAATGTGCAAGATTTGTTGGTTCAGTTGGTATCAATACCTGCTATTTGAAGCATGCAATACATTTCACCTTGAGATACAACACAACACTGTCAAAACTACCTGGCTAGGTTGAGGGAGCATCTTAAAAGTCATTAACTACTGTCACTCATTGTACAACTAAAAAGTCACTGGGTGAAGTCATGTTTACTTTTCTAACTAAAGATGTTGAAGTTTACAGTGTTTCGTGATTTAGTCACCCACTTCACCTGCTAGCATGACCGCTGCTTGTCATTTTATGGTAGTATTTTGCTGTATCACACTTACATGAGAACAATTCTTTTCAAAATTGGATGTGAACCAGTCACACATGATTAAAAGAGAATGTCTTGGTTCATAAAAACTATTTAGGGCATTATATCTTGCAATGTCAAATTTCATGGAATATTTGGAATGAATGCCAATTATTGAATTTATTCCTTACAGTTTTATTGGGCAATAACAAATAAACACAGTTTGATGTTGTATTATGTATTAGATACATGCTTCAGGTCACTAAATGTTTTCTTTTTGGTGCCTTTTTTCTCTTTTTCACATGGGATGTTGCTTTTAATCAACTGTGCAACCGCTGCAGAAAATAACTGATGTGATTATTTAGGTAAAGTGCTAATTACATTCAGATGTGCATTTTAAAGATTTTTCATTTCACTTTCAATTTATGGAGTTATTCACCTTTTTCCATCAATGTAACATTTTCACTACAGCATATCCTTGTAATAAGCAAAACTCAGGAATCATTGAACACATTTTAATGCAGTTTTGTGCATACTTTGTCACACATACTGAGATTTACTTCTTATGCTTTTTCAACTTCAGTTTTAGTTCAGCCACTCATAAATCAGGAGAGCTTATGCAATGGATTTTCACCCAGCATCTGGCCATCATTAGCATGAGTTTGTTGTTGCCACTCCTACTAAACTACTTGGAGAACCAAACTTTACAGACATATATCCCAATGTCTAGTTGGTCCAGAATGAAAAAGGTGTCTCTTGGACATCCACTAATGGCAGCCATTTAAAAATTGTGTTCTTTCAATTGTTCCAAATAAGATGGTCATATTGTCATGGGGATGTTACTAAAAGACTTCTTGTCATTTTTAGCTGGTCTTAAATGAAAATGGCACCAATCTGACATCCAGTATGGCTGCAGTGGTAGTCATTTGGAAAATCTCGTTATGTCTAATATCATGATGGCTATTTTTAAATCTTGTTATCACTACTTATGTACAGATATTTTTTGTCATTGGGTTTTAAGTAAAAGATGCCTTCATATACTTAGTTGGTACTAAATGAAAATGCTGCTGATTTGATTTTCATTATTGCTTTCTGCTGATCTGATTTCAATATTGCTTTCTGCTGATGATTTTCAAGATTGATTTCTGCTGATCTGATTTTCAAATATTGCTTTCTGCTAATCTGATTTTCAGTATTGCTTTCTGCAGATGACTTCAGTATTGATTTCTTGTGATCTGATGTTCAATTTTGCTTTCTCCTGATTTTCAGTATTGCTTTCAGCTAATCTGATTTTCAGTATTGCTTTCTGCTGATGAATTTCACTATTGATTTCTAATTTGGTGTTCATTATTGCTTTCTGCTGATCAGATGTTCAGTATTGCTTTATACTGATCTGATTTTCAACATTGCTTTATGCTGATCTAATTTTCAGTATTGCTTTATGCTGATCTGATTTTCAGTATTACATTATGTTGATCTAATTTTCAGTATTGCTTTATGCTGATCTGATTTTCAGTATTGCTTTATGCTGATCTGATTTTCAGTATTGCTTTATGCTGATCTAATTTTCAGTATTGCTTTATGCTGATCTGATTTTCAGTATTGCTTTATCCTGATCTGATTTTCAGTATTGCTTTATGTTGATCTAATTTTCAGTATTGCTTTATGCTGATCTAATTTTCAGTATTGCTTTATGCTGATCTGATTTTCATTATTGCTTTATGCTGATCTAATTTTCAGTATTGCTTTATGCTGATCTAATTTTCAGTATTGCTTTATGCTGATCTGATTTTCAGTATTGCTTTATGTTGATCTAATTTTCAGTATTGCTTTATGCTGATCTAATTTTCAGTATTGCTTTATGCTGATCTGATTTTCAGTATTGCTTTATGCTGATCAGATTTTCAGTATTGCTTTATGCTGATCTAATTTTCAGTATTGCTTTATGCTGATCTGATTTTCAGTATTGCTTTATGCTGATCTGATTTTCAATATTGCTTTCTAACTCTGGTATGTTTTTCTCTGAATGGAATTTATTGGATTGATATTTTGGGATCTTGTTTTCTTTATTTGTCTGTAACCAAGATACACTAAATATCGTTGTTTTTGTTTCATTTGAAATTTCAGGTTGTTGAGAAAGGCATTAGACAAAATTACAGAAGTAAAGGCAATACGAGAGAACAGGAGACTAGGTAGGATATTAATAATTTTTTTACAATTACATTTTGTTCTTCTTTTTATTAAGATATGTGAAAATGAAACAAGATGCAATTAGTTGTAGTGAATTCAGTTTTCCCAAGTCACTGAACTACAACATACATGTATTGTGATCTTTTTCCCTTACCTTAAATAAGATCTCACTTTTTTCTAATAATAAGAAATTTGCCAATTCCTTTTCAGTATGGTATTTACTATCATATATATATATATATATATATATATATATATATATATATATATATATATATATAGTTACTGGAAAGATGGGGGGCCCCAGGTGGTCTAAAGCACTAACCATTCTGGATCACTGCCATCTCACCACTGTCTGTGTGGGGTCGAGTCTTAGGCTCAACTAACATGGGTATGTGAGAAAGCTTGCCAGTAGCTTCTCATGGGTCGGTGGTTCTTCCCAGGGTTTTCCAGGGTTCTTCCCCCACCAGTTATACTGGCTGCCATGTATAGTCTATCTTGTGCTGAAAAATGGTGTTAAACCCTACAACAGCAACAACAACAACTGGAAAGATGTCATTTGGTCCACAGTTTACACAAAATGTTAAAGTATAAATAAGTTTATTGGTGAGTATGGCTAACACAAAATACTAATATTACCATCCTTCATAAACTTGTCAGGATCATTTTATTTTACAACAATCTGTTGGAAATGAAGAAATGTAATTTCAAAAATTAACACATTTAATTTTTAAATATACTCACATATAAGAGAGTCCCAGCTTGGAAGTCAGAACTGATTGCAGACTGCATTGACCCAGATCTGTCACTGCATAGAAGTCAGACCCAACTGCAGACTGCAGTGACCCAGATCTGCCATCACATACTGTGCCAGCAGGTCTAGGTATATGTACTTTGTTAAGGCTAATCAGTAGAATAAACAGTATAGACCCTGATATGGTTGTATGTTGTTTGCAATTGGACTCAACTTGTAAGCAGGTATATACAGTATATATTAGACACTGAGCTAGGATGTTGTATTTGACAGCTGTACTTATATTTTGTCCATTCTTGAAACAGTTTCTGAGGAGGCTGGATATTACAAGTTGCAAAAATATCTCCATCTAATAGTAGATTGAGATCATTTCAGATATCTCCCTCTTGTTGTAGATTCAGATCGTCCCAAGCCTATCATGAGGAGAGGGGTGCTGATGTCCATGTTACAGCAGAATGCAGTCACTCTCCCACTGTGGGTCAGTAAACCAGGAGAAAGGTAAAGGCTGCAGTCTTCTTCAAAATGACTATATTCTGTGTATATATATATATATATATATATATATATATATATATATATATATATATATATATATAAAATATGTGTTACATGTGGACAATATATACCCCAATTTTCTGTTCTGTAATGCACAGTCAGTGGTGTTCAAATAATCTTATCCAAAATAAGTCACATAATTCACAACATTTACCATCTGTACTTATAGCAAGGATGTACTGAAGTATCTTTTTTAAATGATTTGTGAATGTAGCATGGTATTTTAACAGCTGAACATCACATTTTGAGACAGTAAAATACACACAAAAATAAAAACTATGATGCCATTTTAATGTTATAACTCTCTTTGTGATATAGATCTAAACAGGATGACATGTTTAATTTTATCTACAGAAAATTTCTGCTCTGTTAGGATTTGAGGGTGATGGTGATTTTACTATTGCAGATACACTCAAACTTGTTCATGAAAGGCATCCATTTGGAGGAGGCTTTGGTCTCTATACACAGGTGACTGTTCAATAGAAGTTTATTTCCACAACTGTTTGGTGACAGAGACATTGAATGGTTGCTTAAGGCCTTGGCTGTGCTTATACTGGAAAGACCTCTGATACCTAATATAAATACAGTAATGTTATCCACTGATTTTCTTGTATTACAGACCACCTCCCTTGTGTGGAGCAGTGGCAGCAGATAACAACTATGTAGCAAAGCCAGGGGACAAAGTAGCAGCTCGAGTTCAGTCCTTGGATGGTGAAGAGAATTGGATTCTGGCTGAAGTAGTTACATTCAATACCAGTACTAACAAGTATGAAGTGGATGACATTGATGCTGAAGAGGGCAAAGAGTAAGACACATTGAATATATCATAACACAATATAAATACTTGGATTTTTATATTATAGTACCAGTTTCAAGCTGTTTAATACATGTAATTTTGTAATATTATTAAAACTGAGTATTTTTTCCGATTATTTAAAATTTTACCTTTCCAGAGTTAATTCAAAAATTATTTTGCATTTTGTTTTGAAAAGAATAATGATGGTTTTCTTAGTTCAAGCAAACACTGAAACAATCACAAAAGAGTTTGGACATTTAGATTCAGCCTTTTGATTCAAAAATACATTTGATCTTAGACAACTTCATATGATACCAATATTATTTAAACCCATTTTGTTAAAATGATTTTCAAAGCAGACATTATTTGTGTGAAATCCTGTAACCTTATTACATAAATACTCAGCTACCTAATTCACAAGTAACTCAACCCACTTTTATATAACTCATTGAGTTTGGACAGTTGAAAGCGTCAGGTAGTGCAAGGTCAAATAAAATGATATAAATTATAATTTTGTTTTCAACATACTTATAAGTGTTCTGCACAAAAATTTTATTGAGTTAATGGGAGTAAATTCAATCTCCACCTAATTGCAAGTACTCTGTATGACTTTTGATGCTATTGTTGTCTAATTTACCATAAGACTGCCACCAGCTTTTGACATCTTGATTTGTGCTTCTGTACAAATTGAACTTATATATACCTACCTATTCAATGAGAAAAATATGTTAGAATAGCAGAGTGTGGATGATCTACTACTACTGCAGCTGCAAAAGCCAAGACCTTCATTCATATGGTCTTTCATGTTCATTGATTTTTATTATTCAGTAAATCCAGGACCATTATTAGTTGGGTATTTCATGTCCATGCTTTGTAACAGCTACAAAATTCAGGGCCATTGTTCATAGAGTTTTTCATGTTCATGGTTTGTAACAGTCACTAAGTCCAGGATCATTGTTCATATGGTTTTTCATATTTGTTTGTAACAATCACTAAATCCAGGACCAGTGTTTAATGGGTTTTTTTCTTCATGTTTATGGTTTGTAACAGTTGTTAAATCCATGACTTTTGTTTGTTGGGTTTTTCATGTTCATGGTTTGCAACACTCACTAAATCCATGACCATTGTTTGTTGGGTTTTTCATGTTCATGGTTTGTAATAGTCATTAAATCCATAATCATTGTTTGTTGGGATTTTCTTATTCTTCAGCGTTTGTAACAGTCATAGTTTTTAACAGTTGCTTCCACAACCATTGTTATTTTGGACCTGTCCTGTTCATGGTTTGTAGCAGCCACAGAACCCAGGATAAATGGTATCCCTTGAGAATAGTGAATTTACAGTGGTACATTTTGTTCTTTGCACTAGGCGGCATACTCTAAGCAAGAGAAGAGTCGTCCCTCTACCAATATGGAAGGCCAACCCAGAGACGGATCCAGAAGCTTTGTTTTCCAAAGAATCGGTATGTCCTTCCTCAGTTTTCTTATCTGAATGTACAACATGTTGTTGAAAATCGCTGTTACAAATATATTTTATCAAGCAAATTATAATAAACAATTATATTTTCTGATGTTACTTACTGTACAAGTAAATATCTGCAGTTACCCATCAGTATGATCTGTTCCTTTAACAGACAATGTAGGATCCAAATGAATTGCTGATTTAAGCAAGGTAATTTTAATAAGAAGGTGATCTGCTACTATGCTGTGTCGTAAGGAGAGCCACAGATACAGTTCCTGACAACTAAGTTTATAAACCAAGGGATCATTGTTGTTATAGGTTGTTGTTTTTTTGGACAAGGAACCATGATAGATCTTTAATTATTTAAATGAAATGGAATAAACTTACCTAATATGCTCTTGCAGTTTATATGAATGTCTTTGTAAAGTCCACAAATTTAATTTTTGTCTCCATTTATGACTGTATTAGCTTGTATGATATGAAAAACATTGGTCAGAATCTTGGCAATAGAGGGTTAATTTGGTTGTTATTTTTCTTTGTTTTAAGGCCACAAACATATTTCATTGTACGTTGCATTCACCTGAAGTGATAAATACACCTTTCATCAGGAATGTTGCCAATTTGCATGAATGTCCCATTTAGATCCTATGCTCACTTTGAAGAAAACTGCTTCCGATAGGAATATTGTTTCTAGTTAGCATCTGTTTTTGATAGACCAGTCATTTCCAGCTGGTGTGACACTTCAGACAGCCAGAAACATTCACCCAGTGCTGCAAAGTCTCTGGTTGCTTTTAGATAGATAAATATCACCTTCATTTGGCCAACAAAAACTGGTTATTGTGAACTCCAAACACTCAACCCTTTTATCTAAATTGTATTTATGCTGAAAGGTCAATTTAGTTTTTTAATGTTATTAGCATATAGCAATTACTGCATTTGGATTGAAAATTGAGAGAAGGAGAAATCTAAACTTGAAATTACATTTTATGATAACATAGACCTTGAAAGCTGACAATTTCACCTTACTTAATTGTTTTATTTAAATACTCATTTATTTATTTATTTATTTGACAAGTGAACATGTTCATGGATGGATCTTTAAAAAAAAAAAAATAAGTAATGGGTGATGTTTTTATTTCCTCTAATATGGATACACAAGACATTTAGTAGTTGTAGTGGTGCAAATCTCATTATCTCAAAAAGTCTTAAGTGTGACCCTGACAATTGGTGGAGAAAGCATTCCAGAGAGAGTTAACTAACCATTCAGGTCGAATAGATGAGAATAAAAAAGATACTAATCTATATTTCAGTTTCTATCATGAGTCACCATTAGTGTACCTTATGTCTAGTTTGTTACCATTTAGTTTTTTCTAAGCAACTCTTTGAAGCAGTTTGTCTTTTGTAACTCTATATCACTCTTTCATTCAATATTTAGTATGCTTATGCAAAATTTAATAAATTTTCAAGTGCCATTAGTTTTTGTCCCCTCTTCATAAATACAGTTTAGAAAGAAACATGGTAGAGTTTCAGCATTTGCAATTGTTATGAGTCTATGCTCTTAAAATAAGAAAAGAGAGAAAGGCAACAAGCTTTGTAAAATTCAACAAATAATTTATTTCCCAAGAATACAAAGTGAAAATAGAAAAAAGAACTTATGGTATTGTGAATTAAATCACAAAATCCCAAAATAATGCTAGAATTACAGACACAGGTCCTAGTAATTTAAAGTCCTGAATAAAATTCATTAGAAGTCCAGAATAAATCCAAAACCTGAAGGCGATGATGTGTATGTGGTTGCTTATAGAGTGTTGATATGTCAAGTCTTTTGTTGAATCACAATAATATAATTCCAGGTTTGAATTCACTAAAAATTCCAGCGAATGTCTCATATCCAAAAATTTTATCAGAGCACATTTGTGAATTCAGTAATTTGAAGAAATAAAATGTCAAACCCAAAAATGAAATACTGGACACAACATATAATACAACTTAAAAGTGCTAGATCTTGAAACATGACTGAAAAATTCTCAGTTACAAGATTATATAGTTTTCTACTTGACTTCAGGTTGCAATTAGCATTTTCTTAATAAAAACCTAAGAACATTCAAGAATGATCATGATATTTACAAAATGAAAACCATAACCTGGATTAATTAAAATATACTTAGGAAATTCCAAAACCTTGACCTAGACCCTAATGAACATATTTACTAATATTAATAATAATACTGATTTTAAACCCACATACATAGAGAATAATTTAGTTATGTATTAGTTGTTAACAGAATAAAGTCAATTCAGTTAAAGCAGAAATGAACTCAATTTTGGACAATGTCAAGTCCAACATTCAGTGTTACATTACAATAGCATGTAATGAAATAATAAAAAAAATTAACATAAAACTAACAAACAAACAAAGCCAATTAAATATACATAACAGTAATACCCTAGAGATTGGAGTCTGCACTGAATGATTCTAGTTAGTTGGGACAGACTTTCTAAGAAGTGCACAAGCTAGCTGGAAACAATGTATCTTTCAGAAGGTGTCTTCTGATCTGTGTGTTGATGGCTGGCTTGGCCAGTAAGGGTCACAGGTGGCTCATCTTCTCACCACCTGGTTACCAGGGCAAGAGAATGTATGGTATGGCCTTTTGTCTGTCATGCATTGTCTATCTTTTCAGCATCTTCTCAAAAAACCACTTGATGTCTTCCATTTTAGGAGTCTGATGGCCCCAAGTTGTCAATAGAGGGGTCAGATTTAGATTTTTATAAGTCATTGCTGGGAGTTGATACTAATTATGTCTAATCAGTACCTTATTTCATAGAGTAAAACACAATGACTGTCATGATGTAGACTCTGATCAGTTGGCACATAATGCACTATTGCTAGTCTATGAGGTTCACATAGAGTCATCATAAGAAAGAAAGCCAGGACACCTCCTGATCTGTGGGCACATGGACCAGACCTGTATGCCATTCAATGTAGCATGGGCTGATAATACCTGGTAAATACAGCATTAAAACAGATTTCTTTTTTAAATATATTACCCAATCATAAATACCTTAGGAGAACTACTACTACCTTGCAGATCCAGCCCTCCCAGATAGACATTTTATTTAAAAAGATCTAAAAGTTATCTGCCCAATTATGAGGCATTATACATTTTGCTTTATTTGTCTTACAGATTAGACCGTGGGCAAAGTTCAGAAGTGCATGACTAACAACAAAGACTCTATAAGAATACATGCTGACATGTCCTCAGTGCAGGAATTTTTTTGGTGGATAAGGGAGATAAATAAAAAAATTGCTCTCCAGTTACAAAATGCTGGAAATCCACATAATCAGAGACAGACCTGGGGCACTTACGTCACCACGGGACTCCTCATTGCTGGCAATATCTTTAGGCCTGCCTCCTCAGGGTTCCACTCGACAGCTCTTGATAAACATCAAGAGAAAGAAAAAGAAACAAAATATTCTTTTGCTCCACTGATACACAGACCTGTCACATGGATCAGACATCCCATAACCTGTCCCAACATTATGAATCTGACAACATCCTCCCTCCTAACATGACCTATTTCTGCTTTGACTGGCCTAGGCCTACTGCAAGGGATCTTCAGGGACAAACACCTCAACACAATACGGTCCTGGAAATCAGTTTGTTGTCCAGTCTGTCAAACTTGGTGTATACAGGCAATTATGGAGACCAGTCTAAACCACATGTGGCCTCACTGCATTTTCCATTTACGATGCCAAGCCTAGTACCTGCCACCTATCAGTTCTCTCAACCCTTGGTACAGTAGAAGGGACTCTTTAATCTGTGACCAATTGGGAATCACCATTTCTACTTCAGGGCACCACAAGGTGACACATTTTGCCAGCTCCTTCAATCAGGCAACAGCCTTGTCTCATGCAAGCATAGATAATGCTGCTTGTTCTCAGGCCCCTTCTTCACTTCTGGATTTCACTATGTCGCCGGAAGACTCAGCCTTCAGAGCTTCCATTGAAGAAGTTTTCTGCCTTTTGCCTCGAGTTCTGCCTGCCTCCTCCACCCTTACCAAGTGCTTGGACCAGGGTTCCAGCATTTGTTGATCTTATAACAAAAAGGAAGAATCCAGCTTCAAATTACTTCCGCAGCCTGGCAGATTCACAGACATTTTGAACTGTTTAACATCAACCATCTCTTTTTCTCTCAAAATGCCTTCCGTCAAGCTTTCATTGACAGTTCTACTATTGCCATACACCAGCCTTTCATTTGGAATCCCCAAAAATTGACAGGGACATCACAGCTTTGGGGATGACAAAACCATACTCTTTGTATGGACTGAAATCTTTCAAGGACACACCAATTGGTCCACAGTATAGTAGCCCTTCACTCTATATTGGACTTGGTATCAGTGGCTCTTTTTCCAACAGGCAGAAAAGAACTGATCTCTTACTCTGGATTCCATTCTACATGCTTGGGAGTCAGTCTTCAGACTGGCCCAGGTCATGAACAGAGTTGCTCAACATACGTTAGCCAATGTATCACAGCAGCTGCAAATTTATAATTGGCAGAACGAGATGCACTGCTCTCCACCTCCACCTTCCTTAATGATCATCATAAGAACAAGCTATGATCACAACCATTATCCTCTAATCTACTTTTTAATGGTCAGATTGATAAAGTATGCTTACAAATCACTAAGAAGATGAATTTTCCAGTCCCTCAACTGCAACACTGATACAGGGACATTTTGGAAAACTAACAAAGGAACCAGGGAACACATCTCTAACACAAACCTCCTCACATCGAAAACCATGGTTCTTGCAAGAACCAAAGTGGACAAAAGACAGAGAAGTAGCAAATGCTTACACCAAATCTCTCTCCATGACCACCTCCATCTCAAAAAAAATGACATGTCCACAATGCCCACCCCACTGATCCCAGCAGGACGAAGACTTCATTTCTTTGCTACCAATTGAGACAAGATTTGCCACAATGATCAGTGGACCCAACAAGTAGTTTCCGAGGGACTCTGCATCACTTTCAAAACATACTGTCCAGAATCCATCAGCTCCGCTATTTAAACAGACTCGTTCAAAACCACTACCTCTTCAGAAAAGGGTGGTAGAAATCATTCTAAATAATAAATTTCCTGGGATTTTATTTCAGACTTTTCTTGGTCCCAAAGGAAAATGGTGCTCTGTGCCCTGTCATCAACTTAAGCACACTCAATTCATTCATCCTCCTTGCTTCTCGATTGCAACACCATGGTGCATTTTAAATGCTGCTCAAGAGGGGGACTTTGCAATTGGCATGGACTTAAAAGACACGTATCATCATGTTCTGATTCAAAAGGTTTCCAGATGTTCCTGTGATTCACCTACAACAACATCGCTTGTCTATTACAAGCACTCCCATTTGTACTCAACATCAGTCACCAGGTCTTCACTCATGTGATGAACCATGTTATGGCTCATATCCAGACCATCTCCAAGGTGGCATCATCAAGTTACCTGGACAAGATCCTGCAAAACATCAGGTGAGTTAGATGTTAGAACACGATGTTATAACCCTTGTTACACTGCTTTCAATCTGGATTTCTTCATTAACAAGGACAAATCTGATCTAATACCATTTGTATCAGGACCATGGTGGCTTCATTACTCTCTAGGGAATCTCTCTCCAAATGGGAATTCCTTCGCCTTATAGGATTGCTTAACATGGCAACGGACCTCATCATCCTAGGTTGCCTTTATATAGAAATGATTCCTTTATCCCAATGAGTGGCCAAACAATTGACCAGTGGACTGACCTTTTCCCACTTGCACAATAAGAGTTACCATCTGCAGATTTGGAGCGACCTAACTTGGCTCACAATGGATAAACTTCTGCAGTTATAACCACCAGAGATCACAGTCTGTATGGATGCAAGTAGAAAAGGCTTGGGGGCACACCTAATATTACATTTTTGGAAAGCCAGTGGATTGTGGTCTCCCTAGGATCATCATCTACACATCAATATCCTTGAGATGAAGGCCATTTTGAAAGCCTTTCACTGGTGGCAGGAATTTTTAACTGAAAAGGAAGTCCTCATATCCAAAGAACTCTCAAACCTCAACGTAGAACCAAGTCCCCAGTCCTCTGCATACTGGTGTGGGACTTTCTAAAGTGGTGTCATCAACAACAAATCCAAGTCCAGGTTTGTCATATTCCTGGAGATCTAAATGTACTAGCAGATTCTTTGTCCTGGGACAATCAGCTTATACACATGGAATGGTCTGTCCATTCCTCGGTTTTCACTCAGATATGCACCCAATGGGACTGACCATTGTTTGCGACAAGGTGGAATACCAAGGTCCCAATCTTCATCACGCCAGTCCCAGATCCCAAAGCCTGGGCAGTCAGTATGCTGTCCATAAATTGGAATGGTCTGGATGCATATGCCTACTCTTCAATACCTCTGATTCCAAAGGTGATATAAAAGCAAGAGACTCTGAGTGTCACCACATCCTCATTGCACCACTCAGATGGGAGAAGTCATGTGATCAGCGATCTCATCAATTGCACAGCGGAAATTCCATGGAAAATAGAGAATTTCCCTCATCTGCTCAAACAACAACTTCAGCAGTTGTGTCACATCCAACCCAGACCTACTGTATGTCTGGATCATATTAAAATGGCTTTGGAAACAGATCTCAACCAGTTTTGGAAAGAGTCACTCAAACAAGAAGACCCTCCACTTAGAAAACATACAAAAGCAAATGGAAATTTTTTCCACAAGAACACATTACACCACTATAGGCATCTATACGTCAAATAGCTAACTTCCTGCTCTGGCTCTTCGATAGGAAAAAGTTAACACCAGAGACGATCAAAGGTTCGAAGTGGTATCTTAAAAAGACTGAGCTGTTATGTCAAGGGAGATCACACTTATCTTACCTCTCAAACAGAAATGGGACAATGTAACCACACAGACCCATTCGTCCTGGATTAAATGGATTATCTGCTCTGCATATCAAGAAATAACTCCAACTAAGATGATTTCATTATGCATTTCGGGTCTCAAGGTTGGAGCACTTGCCAAGAGCAACACCTTTGACCAGAAGTGTTCTCTAACTGATATTATCCATGCCATGAGATGGAAACCCGAGACAACATTCCCCCGTTTTTACCTCAGATCTTTCATCCCAAAGGGCTCAACTTGATCTGGCGGGATTTATAACTATGGAACAACAGGTTTCCTTTCCAGGTTGTTCAACAGCTTCATGAAATGCAGCTTCATGACTTCTGCTGGATTTGCAGGAGGGAAAAGTTTCCCTTTTCGAAGCCGCTCCCAGACAAATGGAGTCTTCTCCAGTCGAGTTACATAGAAGCTGTCTCACATATCTTAGGGGACCAGAGATGGCATCTCCAGGGCAAGGGTACGTATCTCCACCTTTTACTTATCCTCCTAAGGTGTTATGAGTGGGTAACATATTTAAAGGAGAAACTAATTTTTTCTAGTAAAATGTTTCTTTTCCATTCATAATACACATGCACTCTGCCTGTCCACCACCTAGATGGGCAGATAACTTTTAGCTCCTTTAAGCTAAAAGTTCTATCTGGGAGGGCTGGATTTGTGAGGTAGTAGTAGTAGTTATCCTAAGGTATTATGGTTGGGTAAGTATTCATGAAGACACATATTTTTTTACTAGAAAGGATTAGTTCTTCCAATACTCATCCAGAGGGATACAGCAATTAACTGACACTGAGAGGCACACAATGGAACAGGGTAGGAAAAAAAACAAACACATGGTGTTTGTTCAGTACTAGCTTAGAGGGATATTGGCAGTTAAACAGAAATTCACATGATGTTCTGCAAAGCTGAGAAAGACTTGAAACTTGTTTCCCAGCTATTTACCTTGGTTTGATTTCTTCATCAACAAATATGCACGAAAAGAACATCATATTTTATCAAATCTGCATTATATACTCGACATTTTACACCAGTAGGAATGCTGATTTAAAAAAAAATTGACAGACAGCATCCTGCAATGAATGATTTTTTAAAATTTTGTACATGTATGACATTAGATACAGTCACAGTTATGAAAGGTATTGTTACTGAAAACACAGTTACTAAATATAGAAAGGAACTTTTGAAAACTGTGGAACAGAAATGGACCAAATTTGACAACAAACATTCTTGCATGGCACCCTTAAAAATGGATACAGGTGGTGTGAATCTGCAATCAAATTTGGCTGCTGTTAAAATAAATAGAGAAACCTTCACATGACTTGTTTTGGAAATCCACTTAACAGCATTTGACCAGATTTACAGTAAGCATCCTTGCCTAGCTTCTTTTTAATTGTTTTACATATAATGTTGATCTACCATCAGATTTGGCCATCATTAATAAATACAGAAAAACCTTTTAAAGGGCTTCTTCTCAAAACCCTTTGAACAGAAATTGGCAAATTTTGACAGAAAGCATCCATTGCTGATGATATGCCATTAAATATGGTCACCAGTACTACAAATTACAAATCCCATTAAATGACTTCTCAAAAACTGCTGAACTGGATTGGACCAAATTTGAATCAAAGCACCCTGTCATGCTTTTAGCACTAAAATATGGCTGGTGTGGTTAACACAGGAAAACCTTAAAATGACTTCTTTAATAGAATTTGACTGAATGTAACAGAAAGCATCTTGGAATGGAAGCTTTTTATTGTTGTACAAGTTATACTGGTCTGTCATTAAATATGAACACCATTATTGAAAATGAGGAAGACAAAATTAATTTAGGCAACTTAACAAAACCACTGGACAAAATTTGAGCAAATCTGACAGAAAGCATCCTGGCAAAATGATACCCATCTGTATCTAAGATAGTCATCATTTCTAAAATTAGAAAAACCTAAAAATGACATCTTCTAAAAAACTAATGAAAACAATTGAACTAGATTTGACAGAAAGCATCTTTTCATAGGTTCTTTTAATACAATATACAAATAATGTAGATCCACCATCAAGTCTGTCCACTGTTAATAATATGGTTAAACCTTTTCAGCCAGAATACTATAAATGGTATACTGTCACTAAGTGATGCCGAGTCATATACAAAGCAGTTGTTGTTGTTGTTGTTGTTTTGGGGTTTAATGCCATTTTTCAGCACAAGATAGGCGATGCATGACAGCCAGTATAACTGGTGGATGAAGAACCCTGGAAAACTCCAGGAAAAACCACTGACCCAAGAGAAGCTACTGACAAGCTTTCTCAAGTACCCACATTAGCCAAGCCTGAAACTCGAACCCATGCAGACAGAAGTGAGATGGAAGTGATTCGGAACGGTGAGTGCTTTAGACCACTCGGCCACTCGGGGCCCCATACAAGGCAGTCAACTGATACTAAGTGATGCTGCTTCATATGCATGGCAGTCAAACAGGTTACCAAAAATGTAGTTGCTAATGAACTTTGAACTAGTTATGTCACATGAATCTTGTTGGAGTTATTGTGACCTTAACCTTTGACATTTCGATTCTGGAAATCAGTGAACATGTATATGAACATGCATGTGGCAAGAAATATCCATTCCAATTAAATTACATATTTCCACTTCTCTACTTAAGAGGATTATTTAATTTGATTTTTCTGTTTATTCTTTTTAAAAGTACTTCTCTGTAATTTTCACACTGAATGTGGCATAGCTTGAAAAAGAAAACAAAAGTTGAGGAAAATTGGTTAAAGAACAAATTACACAACATTACATATCAGGTTGACTAGTTGATAATGCTAATAAAATTCCCTAAATTATTTACCATTCAACAAAACAGAACTCTTGATTAATATTGTTTTAATTTAAAGAAAACATGATCTAAAGTTTGCAAGTCACTGCATTGTTTTGCAATCATTGTTGATCCTACAAAATGCATCCCATGTGCATGTCCAGGCATTATGTCCAGTTTCATTATTGAAGAAATCTTCAGGTGGGAATCCCATGTTGATATGAATTTCCATTCAGGAGGGGTTACAATAACAAGATTCTTAAAATGGCTGCTGTGGTAGAGGTATTAGCACATGTGCATTTTGATTTCTGGTAGCTTAGTCAGGTAAGTGATCTTGGGCCTACTCGAGCTTCTTACTTTGAATTCATTTATTGAAGAAACCTAAGTGGCATAATTATAAATATTTGTATTTCAGCTTGTCCTAGCACTGTATCCACAAACTACATGTTTCTACAGGGCACTCATACATGAACCTCCAAAAAGGGTAAGTGATTTAGAATACAGCTTTGGAAATATTTGATTCCATGGAGGCAGGTATATAGTAATTCTCATATATATCTGTCCAGCCTTCTATCCAGCACAATCTTGAAGTACAGCTAGGCCTGCAGTTTTTGATGGATTGCCCTGAAACTTGGCATATGTTATGGTTATCACCTGAACATGCATATATTGAGATCACTTGCTTCAGCAATTTTTGTTGGAGTTATTGCCCTTTAATCTTGAAGTTTAATGCAGTGTATCATAATCTTGTTAGCGCATCAAGTTCTGTAGTGTTTTGATGAATTGCCATGAAAGTTGATGAAAATGTCATGGTTATCAGCTGAATATTGACAAATCAAAGTGGTCCTGCTATGTTTGTTATAGCTATTGCTATTTTGGTATTGTAGTTCAATGTAGTGTATGGCAATTTTATTAGAGCAACAAGTCCTGCAGTTTTTGATGGATTGACATAAAAATAATAAATATTTGGGTCATCACCTGAAGACATGTACGTCAACTAGTGAAATTGCTTCTCCATTTTTGTTGGAGTTATTACCGATTTTGTCTTGTAGCTTAATACAGTATGACACAATTCTTAGCTAAACTGACCCAGAAAATTTTGGTGGATTGTCATGAAACTTAGTGTATTTGCATGTCAACAAATCACTTTATTTCCCTTGTTTTTGTTAGAGTTATTGTCCATTTGGTACTGTTGCTTGACGATTTTGTTAGTCCTGCAGATTTTAATAGATCACCATGAAATTTGACTGATATTGTGATCATCTGAAGATTTGCATAGCAACAAATCACGATGCTCCTGCAATTTTGGTTTAGAGTTACTGCCTATTTTTACCCACAGCTGATAGCAGTGTATGACTTAATTTTATGAATGCAACTGCTGGTGCAGCTTTTAATAGATTTGAGTGAAACTTAGTATTTAGCGCATTTTTCATAATAAGACATCAAAATATATGACAGTGGGAGAAAAATGATACAATTAGAGTGGCAATACCACTTTGTTCACCACAGTGGCAGTATCATTTTTGGAACTGCGACTTTTCCAATTTAGGAAATATATCAGTGTTGATGTTGTTCAAATCTAGTTTTACATATTTAGGTCTATTTCATTTTTCTTCTGCTCCTTCCCTCTCTCTTTCTCAGGATGAACAGATCTTAAAATGCATCAAGACTGTAGATTCTATAGTGTATGTTTATTTAATCAGCAAGAAGGTGAGGTGCCACTAACAAAAATGCCTAAAGACAAACTCCAAACAACAAAATGTAGGCTTCTGGTATTAACTTTTTTAATTTGTTTTCCATAACAATCCTGCAAGTTGTTAGTAACTAAACTTACCTGACTTTTACTACTTGATATTCTGTCACCTCGATGGTGTTGTATATCTTTTATGCTCTATGACAGTTACATTTTTAGTAAAAACACTTGGTTAAATTTAGTAGCAAAATTGTTTAAGTAGTGATTCTTACTGTGAATACAGTCATAATCATGTTTGAAAATGATGGAAAAATCAGTCATTGATTAGAGTTGATAGAAACCAAAAAGCAGTGACAATCCAAATTTGGGTGTAGTGTCTGTTGCTGAACTAGACTGATAGCTTGCCAAATATTCATGCTTATGGGAAATGGGAAAGACAGCTGTGTAATCATGAGAGCAAATTGCTCACCATTCTTCTGCTTTAATTTTAACTTTGTATACCCTATCCCACCATACCAGTCATGTCTAATTTTGTATACCCTCCCCACCATACCAGTCATGTCTAATTTTGTGTAGCATACTATAAAATGCACCCTCCTCCACCATACCAGTCATGTCTAATTTTGTATAACATACTATAAAATGCACCCTCCTCCACCATACCAGTCATGTCTAATTTTGTATAACATACCATTAAATGCACCCTCCCCACCATATCAGTCATGTCTAATTTTGCATCACATACCATAAAATGCACCCTCCCCACCATACCAATCGTGTCTAACTTTGTATACCCTCCCCCACCATACCAATCGTGTCTAACTTTGTATAGCATACTATAAAATGTACCATCCCCCACCATACCAGTCATGTCTAATTTTGTATAACATACCATAAAATGCACCCTCCCCACCATACCAATCGTGTCTAACTTTGTATACCCTCCCCCACCATACCAATCGTGTCTAACTTTGTATAGCATACTATAAAATGCACCCTCCTCCACCATACCAGTCATGTCTAATTTTGTATAACATACCATAAAATGTACCATCCCCCACCATACCAGTCATGTCTAATTTTGTATAACATACCATAAAATGCACCCTCCCCACCATACCAATCGTGTCTAACTTTGTATACCCTCCCCCACCATACCAATCGTGTCTAACTTTGTATAGCATACTATAAAATGCACCCTCCTCCACCATACCAGTCATGTCTAATTTTGTATAACATACCATAAAATGCAACCTCCCCCACCATATCAGTCATGTGTAACTTTGTATAACATATCTTAAAATGCACCCTCCTCCACCATACCAGTCATGTCTAACTTTGTATAACATACTTTAAAATGCACCCTCCTCCACCATACCAGTCATGTCTAATTTTGTATAACATACCATAAAATGTACCATCCCCCACCATACCAGTCATGTCTAATTTTGTATAACATACCATAAAATGTACCCTCCCCCACCATACCAGTCATGTCTAATTTTGTATAACATACTTTTTCAGCCTCAAGATGATTACTCAGTCCTATTTGAGGATACCTCCTACCCCAGTGGTTATTCCCCACCTCTGATGGTGGCACAAAGATATGTCATTATGTGTAAAGAGGACAAGAAGAAATGAGCTCAAGTATACCATTGGTGCATGGATATTTTCTTCTAAAAGACTATTACAAGTTATTGATATCCATTCTTGGATATGTAGAGACCTGTGCCTCCAGCAAACATTGCAGAGTGCATGTAGATTTTCTTCTTAATCACATATAATTCAGCAAAACACAACATCATGTGGATTCCAGTTGCTCATGTGTTTATTTACAGTAACAGGCAAGATCCATGTAAATCAAGAAATAAAATGTAATCATAAGGTTTTTATGACCTGATTTATGAATACTTTTTGCTCATCAAATGTTTGCTCAGTTTGTGATAAATTATAAACATAGGTCAATTGATGATTATTATGTAGCAATAGATTATTAATAGAGTCCAACACAGGTCCAATATAGTCCAGTAGAATCCCAAAACATTCTGAACATTTTGTACATTACGGATCTTGATCATTTAACAGTACCTTAAAGTTACATGTGATTGTCATGATGCACAGCATTATGTAAATTTTATAAATCACGAATCATAATAAAAAAAATTACATGATCATTTTGTGTGTGCATGTGTGTGTGTGTGCACATGTGCATGTGTTGTTATGCTTAGACCTTACTGCCATAGTCTTATATCAAATTGCTGTACATTTGCATTTCATTGCCAGAGACTTCAGTATTGTTTCCTATGTGTAATATTTTTTGCCGTTGACAAATATCAGTAGAGCTATTGAGACTGCTTTTGATACAGACATACATCTATGGGTAGGACATTTTTGCATGCAAGTAAGAAATATATTTAGGCTTTATAAGTAGTTGTTTACTTCATTTTATCAAGGCCTTTAGTAGCAACATTTGCACAAAATACTTAATCAATTTTGATTTAATTAAGATATTGAAAAGAAGTAAACTGGGTAGAATAATTGGTGGGCATAAAGAAAGTTATTTTCCTAAGTTGGTTTTGTTTAAAGGAATCCAGAAAATTTCTTGCCCAGACATGCTTTAAGAAAGTCTGTTGATTGGAATTTAGATGATGGTAAGTCAGTCATGAATTTTCCAATCAAGCCTGCATTTAACTGATGGTAAGACATGGTCATGACGTTTCCAATCAAGCATGCATTTAGCTGATGATAAAACACAGTCATGACTTTTCCAATCAAGCCTGCATTTAACTGATGGTAAGGCATAGTCATGACTTTTCCAATCAAGCATGCATTTAACTGATGGTAAGGCATAGCCATGACTTTTCCAATCAAGCCTACATTTAACTGATGGTAAGGAATAGTCATGACTTTTCCAATCAAGCCTGCATTTAACTGATGGTAAGACATGGTCATGATGTTTCCAATCAAGCCTGCATTTAGCTGATGATAAAACACACTCGTGACTTTTCCAATCAATCCTGCATTTAACTGATGGTAAGACACAGTCATGACTTTTCCAATCAAGCCTGCATTTAACTGATGGTAAAGCATAATCATGACTTTTCCAATCAAGCCTGCACTTAACTGATGGTAAGGTATAGTCATGTAACTAATGGTAAGGAATAGTCATAACTTTTCCAATCAAGTCTGCATTTAACTGATGGTAAGGCACAGTCATGACTTTTCCAATCGAGTCTGGATTTAACTGATGGTAAGGCATAGTCACCACTTTTGCAGTTAAACACCCATGTTTAGCCATTGGTAAGACTCAATTATGACTTGTTCAACAATAATACTATCTTTATTATGTTCAAAATTCTTTGTAAAAGTCTTGCAAGTCCTATACAGAAAGGGTACATCATAGCATGGGTTGAAGTCAGGACTGTGCATTTCAGGAATACTTATTTTTCCTTCCTCACAGCTCTAATTAAGCAGTGTATTTGCATATTTTACACAAACTGATTTTTGAAAAAAAAAACAAAATAAAAAAACAACAAACGAATTTGTAAATGCATTGACATTATGCAGCATATTCAGTTTTAAGCAATTATTCCAGTGTTGTAAATATATTACTCCTGCAATAAGCACTGTCCATATTTTATTATGGTGCATTTTATCGATATAAACTATGCCATGGAGACAAGTTCTGGATGTTCTGTGTGTGTTTTAATTGATAGTACTTGTCACTCTGAGAACACTCAGTCATGTCATGTGATCAATCACACCTTGGGTACTTCACTGTTTTAATGTCTCTAAAAAGTATTATTAAGATCTTGATGATTAAGAATTGGTCACAAAGTACAACCAGAAATTGCACAAAATATCATACCAAATTTCACAAAATGCAAATTGTTCCAAAGCAAGAAGCAAAATACCCCGTTTTTAAAAAGTCTTACCTAGAGTTTTGCTTAAACTATTGTCTTATGAAGAGGGTACATTACTACTTGTCTTGTGGTCAGGATGCATTACCACTTGTCCCGTCATCTTGTCTTGTGGTCAGGGTACATTACTACTTGTCCTGTCGTTTTGTCTCAAGGTCAACATACATTACTGTTGGTCCCGTCATCTTATCTTGTGTCAGGGTACATTACTACTTTTCCTTTCATCTTGTCTTGTGGTCAGGATACTTTACTTCTTGTCCTATTAACTTGTCTTGTGGTCTGGGTTCAATAGTACTTGCCCTATCATCTTGTCTTATTGTCAGGGTACATTACTACTTGTCCTGTCATCTTGTCTCAAGGTCAACATATATTACTGTTGGTCCCATCATCTTATCTTGTGTCAGGGTACATTACTACTTTTCCCTTCATCTTGTCTTGTGGTGAGGATACTTTACTTCTTGTCGTATTAACTTGTCTTGTGGTCAGGGTTCAATAGTACTTGCCCTATCATCTTGTCTTATTGTCAGGGTACATTACTACTTGTCCTATTATCTTGTCTTGTATTCTGGGTACATTACTACTTGTCCTATCATCTTGTGATCAAGGTACATTACTACATGTCCTATCTTGTCATGTGGTCAGGGTACATTACTGCTTGTCCTATTGTCTTGTGATCACAGTACATTACTACTTGTCCTATTGTCTTGTCTTGTGGTCAGGGTACATTGCTACTTGTCTGATCATCTTGTCTTGTCAGTGTACATTACTCCTTGTCCTGTCATCTTGTCTTGTGGTCAGGGTACATTACTACTTGTTTTTTTATGAACAATTTTGACAATAAAATCAAAGTAATTGTACTATATAGGGCAAGCAGTTCTGAAAAAAGTAATAGATTTTCTATTCTTTTTTTATGGACAAACCAAAACTTTGTTAGGATGTTTCTCTGCAACCAAGCTAAACAAGTCATGGTTGACCAACATTTAACTGAAGTACAGGTCTCACAGGTGCAGGGTTTTGAAGCACCAGAAAAAAGCACAAGATAAGTAATATCTATACCAAATTCAACTATGCCAAGGGAATCTGACTATGTTAAATAATCTGAACAGTTCTCAGGGAGATCAACATCAAGCATCATTCTTTACTGCTTTGATCTAAGCCAAGACTAGTCAGTTTAGAACTATATTTTAAAAGCTCTGCCTTTTCTAATTTGACCATCAATTAAACAAAAAAGGCCAGAATACTGCTCAGGCCCCCCCAAGAAACCAAATATATTTCCAGTCTGCCAACTGTCCCTGTTTTTCATTCCTGACCATAGCACTTTTTCCCCCAGGGTTAAACAAAAAATTTAAATTTAATTCCCCAAATTTGTGCACATAATTGAGCTGGTTTTGCCCAGTACTTTTGGCCTACATGTTGAATCCACTCTTAAATGAAACTTGTAACAAATGTCGTTATTTAAAAAAAAAACATGAGCTTAACAGAAGTACAGTGGGGGGGGGGGGGCAGTATGTTAGCATAGATTAAACTCAAAGGCCCTGCTCTCTGGAATTTGCTTCTCAAGGGCAATGAAAATGAAAACCTTGTGTTGGAAAACCAAAATCTAAAGAAGATGGGCATTCAGGGGCTGGGACTTTCTAAATGATGACATGAAAATGTTGAAAATCCAACTCGCTGAAGGTCTCATCAAAATAAAGGTGCATGATTACTGGCTGAAGTGTAATATTCCTTAGTAAACGTATGCTGCAGAAAGCCAAGTTAAGAATGCCAGGCAATCAGGGGCCATAACTCTGTAATAATTGGAACACTTGATAATAAACTCGGTCAAGGTCTCATCAGTATAAAGCTGCATGCCCAATCTGACTGAAGTCCAACAGAGCATAGTAAAGCTGTGTAAAAACCAAAACAGGATTGGCAGTCAGAGACTCTGAAACCAAAACAGGATTGGCAGTCAGAGACTCATAGAAACCAAAATCAGGAGGACGAGCAATCAACCCCAACTCTTCTAAGCAGTACTAAACCCATAAAAGTCACATGTAAAAAGTGTTCATACCAAACTGCATCAGAATATGTTGAATGGTTCTTGAGCTACAAGCATGTGAAGAAGTAAATTGACAAGAGCCATGACTCTTTTCAAAATGGAATTGACAAGACAAAACACATAAAAGACACATGTAGAGATAGGAAACGATGTACATGCCAAACTGCATCAGAATGTTGAATGGTTCTTGAGCTATGCTGGGTATAAGGATCAGCTGTAGTGGAGATGTAATACTGATGGAAAAAGGCCAACTTTATACAAATTGGACACAAAGGAAAAACCTTTACAAGGCACATCTACATGTAATAAGCTGTTTACCTAGCAAATTGCATCCAGTTATGTGTTTAAGTTGCAGAATTATGCTGGTTACAGGAAGTGTGAGCAGCCAGACAGACAGAATAGGTGACTAGCTCTGTCATCTAGATGGGTCATGAATATCAATATGCACCAATCGAGGTAACTTTCCAGCTTTTTGGAAGTACTGTTCATATAAACATATACCCATGTGTAAACCTATCCTCAAGATCTTTTCACTATAAACAAATATGAAGTCTGGTCCAACTCTGTTTTTATAAATCAGCCAATTAGAGTCTAGATAAATTTATTAATATGTAAAGATTTGTCTCTGGCAAGATTAATTATAAAAGTTTCAAATGTAAAATTGTCTTTTTACTTGTTCTTTTTTCAAGGGGTGGGGATGGTGAGAGGGTTGAGGTCAACTTTTAAGATAAGTTACCATATATTCAAGTACATGTCGGTTCCCATTGCACAGATCCAGATTTGTTGCATAATGCATCGGCAGATCTGGGTCTTTGCAGTTTGTTAGGATTAATACAGCATGCACTTGCGTATAAGCTGACCTCCCAAACTGAACAGGTAAAAACAGAAAGTGTTGACTGCGTATAAGCCAACCCATATGTCTGAGATGACATTGCAAGATGCACATGATAGGTTCTAAATGCTACAGGCAAACAGCTTTTAAAATAAAAAATTTTCTTCAAGCCTAAAGAAAATGAATTTCTCCAGCCATTCAACCATTCCACTTTCATCCAGCTATCCTTTTTGATGTGCACTAACAATGACACCAGCAGGCAATTTCATGCTTTTTGGCAGAGTCTTCCACTTAAAAATGATGACAGGAGGCAGTTTTGAACTGTCAGCAAAACAGGCCAAAACAGCCATGAAATGTGTGTTTCATGACCGGTCGTTCTTATCAGAATAGTTTTCTCATGAACTGCATTGTCTGTTTTTGTTGCTCAGAAGGCCAAAGGTCATAGACATCTCATCCATATTTCTGATTTGCGATAGTTCCAATGAGTACTCCTTTCTATAATCAATGATAAACTCAGAAACTATTTCATTTTTTTCTTCCAAGTCTTTTGGTAGCTTTTGTGCAATATTCGTTTGCTGCCTGAGACAGAAACCATGCCGGTTTATCAAACATGAACACCAGCCAGCTTATGCAACAAATTTTGATAAATCTGCCATAGATGAATTGCAATTCTTGTGACAATGTATTTGTTTTATCAACATTCACAAACAAAAATCACCAAGTTCTTTCTCCAATTCAAGGAATGAAGTGATCCCAGTAAGATGCGCCTTCTTTGTTCTTGTTATCACTTTTGATGTCGCTTTGCTTTTCCACCATTCCCATACTTGTTTTCATGTACACAAAATTTGCATGCTGCAGCAGTTATTATTTGCTGCTGCATATTCAATAACTTTAAGTTTGAATGCTACATCATAAGCATAATGCTTTCTTTTACTTCCACCACTATTCATTTTAATCACTGCCTTAAAATTTCTAGAAAGAATAAACTTGGCTAACTTTTGAGTTTGTTAGTATCCTATTTATACTTTGTCATGTAATTTTTCCATGGGTAGTTGGTTATCAAATTGTACTGGATAATTATTTATCATTGCTTTTTACTACTGGTAGCTCGATTCAATTAACAAGAGTATGATTGGTTGTCAGTGTGGACTTTGTTACACACAAAACCTCTTCAAGCAGGTGTAACAGTTATGGCTTTGATTAGAAACCATGGCCCTTGCTTTATGTTATTTAACAATACATCAGAGAATCGGTATGGATTAGTAAATTCAATGGCATTGTGCAACAAAACAAACCCATTATCCCTGAGGCATTATGTGCCATGGATGAAGCATAACAGAAGTTATTATTCTAATAATAATAAACCTCTGGCTTTACAAAACAACAATAATAGATGATAAATTGTGATTGTGAGTGTTCTTGGTACATCAAGTGCACCTTTAACAAAATCCAGGTAGCTACCTTTTATTTCCAAACACACCTGTCAAATAAATCCTACAAATTATATTATTTTGACAATTAATCATGCTGACTCATATTGCAACTGTCAATTATTTTTACCCTTCCTAGGCCTCCATACAACAACCCCACTATAGAGCCTCTTGCACTAGTTGCTTTAAGACTAACCATTAGACGTATTTCTACTCTCAGTACCAACATGTTTCTGCCATTAACACGATCACAATTACAATTCTGAATCTTTATTTAGTTTATTTTAATATCTTATTAACACCAAAATAAAGCTAGGATGCATTTGTAAGGTACCGTAGATTTTAATGAAAACTGATTAGCTGAGGGTTAAACATTTGATTGAGAGGTTACTAATAACAGGGTTCTTTTGGAAAATACACATATAATCATGGCTGTAATACATGTATGGTTGCATTTTCTGGTGGATGGATATATATCAAATAAAAGTGAGTACAGCAATGCCTGTTTTTCGTCCATTATCCTACTAGTAGAGTTAGAAGAACTTGGCTGACTTCATGATATATGCTACACAGAATCATTATGCATGTGATCTCATCTTCAGCGATTTACAATAACAATATATATCGGTTGTTGATGATAAAATCTTTAAAATGTTCAGGTTTAGACCTTGGTCAGCAGATAAGCTGACCCCCCAACTTCTTCCAGACTTTTATTTTTTCCTGAACTATTCAGCTTTAATGGGAGTATATATGGTAAATAGAACAAACAACGAGACCTTGATCTGCTGGTACATTATGTGATGGCAGACTATGGTCTATATTTTTTGCAGTTGGACATGACTTTTAAGCAAGTATACATGGTATGAGTTTTTGCTCTTATTTCTGTTGATAAATGCTCAAAGCTGATGTCAACCATTGTTGCTAAAATTTAGATGGAATATCTTATAATCAAGGAAAAATAAACAATTAAAATAAACATTTTTATTTAACACTGTTACTGTAGTACTTAGCTAGCATCCTTGTACACACAGCATCTTTCTACTTATAAATGTTTAGTTTCATGATGTATCAGATGGGATAAAAAGAACCCAAAAATGTCAGTAATTTTGTTAGTGTTCTGCCTCATCAGCGTCTTCATCTGGGGAACACTGTAAATGATAAAAGAAATCAAGTCTACCTAAGAAATACTTTGTAGAAGTCTTTGCTGTTATACTGCCAAGAAGTAGGATGGGTACAACCCCTCATAAACTGTTATACTGGCAAGAAGTAGGATGGGTACAACCCCTCATAAACTGTTATACTGGCAAGAAGTAGGATGGGTACAACCCCTCATAAACTGTTATACTGTCAAGAAGTAGGATGAGTACAACCCCTCATAAACTGTTATACTGTCAAGAAGTAGGATGGGTACAACTTCTCATAAACTGTTATACTGTCAAGAAGTAGGATGGGTACAACCCCTCATAAACTGTTATACTGTCAAGAAGTAGGATGGGTACAACTTCTCATAAACTGTTATACTGTCAAGAAGTAGAATGGGTACAACCCCTCATAAACTGTTATACTGTCAAGAAGTAGGATGGGTACAACTTCTCATAAACTGTTACACTGTCAAGAAGTAGGATGAGTACAACCCCTCATAAGCTGTTATACTGTCAAGAAGTAGGATGGGTACAACCCCTCATAAACTGTTATACTGTCAAGAAGTAGGATGGGTACAACCCCTCATAAACTGTTTTCTCTGAGGCAAAATAATGCCAATGAAACTGAGACACTAAAGATATCTTTAGGAAAATTTGAATCTATTAGTATAACATTACTTGAACAATATCATCCGCTTTATTATATATACTTTTATTAAGAGTTCATTTGTATTATTTTATTCATTTCAGTAAAATATTATATTTTATGAAGCTAAAAGAAATAGACATTCAAAGTTAGGATACTTTGTTGCAAATATTAAAATAGAAAATGGATATTCAAATATCTGCTTACTGTGCAAATTTTGCAGCATTATGTGAATGACACAAGTCGAAATGAACAAGTTTACAAAGGAACAACACCTGAAATTTTAAATCTGACTTGCATGATGATCATAATGTAAATATTCTCAATAGTTACCTTGCTTTCCATTGTCATTAAAGCACTCTTGAAGAGACAACATGTACTGCCAGAAGTTCATGAAGAACATGGTACACAAAAGGGATCATTATCAAAGTCTATAAAAACTTGCTGTATCAATCAAGTGAATTATTGTATCCAAATTTAATTAAATTGTCAACATGCCCATGCAAATTTGATGTTAGCAAATCATTTTCCAGAGAAATTTGCCTTTAACTGAACATTTTTTACAAATGTCTTGTGCACTAAATGTTTATTGTTTTGCTGAACATCATGATCAACAGGGAAAATAATGCCTAAATTCTTCTCACTTTAAGTCTGAATCCTCAAGAAATATAATTAAATTAGATTTTAGATGACTGAGTTCACAGTACACAGCTTGGTAGGGAGTGGAGTGTGTTAATAAATACCAGAGTAGACAAGGAAAGAGGATGAATTTGAAACTTGAACATCAACAATTATTTGAATCCTATTCAAATACAACTAAGAAATATATTCAAAAAGAAAATTTGGGATTCATTTCAGCTCAAATACTTTGAATTCACTATTTTCTCAATTGGGCACCAATTTATGTGGATTTTGTTTTTGCAACAAATAAAGTCTCCATAGACCCACTGAACAATGATCCTTTCAGCCCCTTCCTCATCCATAAATATAAGTACCAATAAAAATGTCATTTTTCTCCAAAACATGAAAATAAATTAATTCACGTTATGCTGAACTAGTTTCAATCATGATTAACAAGAATATTCCCCCATATTTAGTAGTCCTCAATTGTAAGCACTAGTACAGTATGATAGACTTCTGAGATTCCTGATGAAGGGATCTCAATGAACTTGACCTCTGGTCAAGGTATGCAGTCTTGAACTAAACTTAATGTGTAGAAAACATTATTGTTTTAACTTACCATGACCATGACTCCTGAACTTCATGCCCCAGAATCAACTGGTTTCTTGACTACCTTAATTGCAAGCCAACCACAAAGCTTGATCAAGGAACTTTGGTATTTTGGAACAAAAGATGTTCTGCAAAACCCGTTTTTCTTTAAGCTGCAATGATCTTGACCCCTTAGAGTCCAAAATAAATAGAACACTTCCACATCTTAAGTGCAAGCCCTACAAAATCTTTGGTTAAGGTACTTAAGCTATCATGCAAACATTTTTCCTCTTTCAAAGTGACCCCAAAATCAACTGACTTGTTTCTGACCAAATGTAGAAGCCATTCCCAAACTCTGGTGAGAGCACATGATTGATAACTTGAATTTCTGCGCAGGAACACATTTCCTCTATCAATTAGTGACCTTAACATTTGACCATTTGACCCCAGAATCAATAGGCTTCTTCTTTACTCCAGGAACAAGTCATACAAAAATGTGTCTAGAGCTAATGAGATTGTGCAGAAACCATTTTAATTCTTTGAATCACAGAGACCTTGACCTTTAGCCTTGAAACATATGCTGGAGAACTCAAGTTACTGTGCAGAGGCCATTTTCTTCTTTCAGTTACACTGAGCCTGACCTTTGACTTTCTGACCCCAAAACTGAGTGGGTTCGAGCCATCAATAAGTTTGGCAACTGTAGATGGTGGACAACTCAATTTATTGTGAAGAAAAGCACTGGCAGCAGCTGGACAGACAAAGTCATATACAAATTGATGCATGAATTGCATACAGGAGCAAGTTTTTAGCTCACAAGCCCTTTTGACATTTTTTTTTGTATTTAATAAACCTACAAAGGTAAGGCTCAGAGGTGTTAATACATGTACTTACATAATATTCTACAAAGCAAACTTGTCCATCTTCATTTTTGATCATATACTGCAGCGAGAGAAAACCTCTGTTGTCAATCCGTATGGAGACTCGAGCAGATAAAGCAAGTGCTTTTACTGATGGTTTGAGGAGGGAAATCTTGTATCTGCAATTAAATAATATTCTATAGCCTTACTAATTGAAGAGCTTATAAGACAGCCTGTTGTTTGGTGTCCAGTGTCTATGTGTTAGCGCAAGTCTGTTATTACTATTCCTCAGAACACAGAATGAAAAGAAATAAAACATCAACTAGCATGATAGGGACAAAGTCGAGCAGTTACAAAAGTAGCTAATTACATGCTACGATCAAGTGACCAGATTTTTAAATTTCAATTGACAATGTGAGCATGCCAATTTCATTTTCTGCCTGTGAATTGGGTGAATTTGTTGCTGAAATAGCCTTTTCAATCATAGTTTTTACAAATGACTAATTTACAGGAATATCAAATATTACATCTGACCTGGTATTAAATGTAATATACCAACAAATAAAGTTTAATTTTTTGTTTTTTTAATTTTTTTTTAATACAAGAGAGCCAGCCATTGGGGTTTGGTCAAAAATTTGTGAACAAGGAATTTATTTTCCTTTAAAATGTCTTTGTGTGTGCTTATATATAAACTGGCATGAAATACAAGAAAAATCTGTCAAAAGAACACGTTTCATATAACCAGGGAAAAAGGGAACAAACTCCAATATTTTTGGTGAACAAGAAAACTCGGGAACCCCTAGAAAGTTTTATTTACAATCATATCAGCCAATATTATTACTATTTTTTTTTTTTAAATTTTTTTCTATAAATGGCTACTTTATCATCATAACAGATCTGACAATAGATTCAAGTGGACTTGTAAGAGATATTTATTATTGGCTACTATGATCAGTGACAGACCTGGAAACCTAATTATATGCAGTTTTATACCCAAAATATAATACAAATATTTTTCCTTTTGCGAATAGTTTATAAATAGGCATTGATGCAGTATCAATAAGAAATATGAGGAAAAGATTGAAAATGTGCAAATTTTCTTTGACACTTTCTGAACACATTTTCCATGGCTACAAGCATATGAACATAAAATTTTTGTCAGAAATAAAATTAAACCAACTCATACATATGAGATACATCATGAAGAACTTTAGAACAGGGCAGAAATCCTTTATTTGTTGATGGTGACATCACAAGATGTTGACCAGTTTTTGTTTACTCATGTAAATATAGTTCTACTTATAATAAATTGAAACATTGTTCTTTAAACAGCTGGGTTAAATTATTGAAATTATTTTGTTATAATGTGCACCTTACAATCAAAATTTAGTAATTGTATTCAAAGAAAATTATTGATTTTTTCTAATATGCACTGTACATCCATAAGATCAAAATTTAGTAACTGTATTCAAAGAAAAAATTATTGATTTGTTGTAATATGTACTGTACATCCATACGATCATAATTTAGTAACTGTATTCAATGAAAATTATTGATTTGTTTTAATATGTACTGTACATTTGTACAATCAAAATTTAGTAAATGTATTCAAAGAAAATTATTGATTTGTTTTAACTTGTACTGTACATCTGTACAATCAAAATTTAGTAACTGCATTCAAAGAAAATTATTGATTTGTTAAAATACTGGTTTACGTTGGTTATTAGGTTAAAACGGTTGGAACAATGTTACTTCAATGTTTCTAAATAACCACTGTGATGTTACTGGGTTTTTTTTGGGTACCAATTATTGTAGATTTTGTGGTAGCACCAAATCCATAAATTTAAGGACACAAAAAGCAATGTTTTTTCTATACAATAGGACCATTTTCACATACCAACAAAAACAACACTTCTTGCAAAACCACAAAAATTGGTATCTGCAAAACAATATGAATGCACTATATATTTAACCAAGGCGAAAAATATATTTTCATTTCAGAACGATATACAAATACACATAAATTCACAGATTATACCAAGAAGTAAACATACTATATTGCTGGTGTAGATTAAACTTGTTTTAATGCTGCAGAGAAAATTTTTAAGAAAGTGAAACTGTTTCTGTATCCCAGCAGTATTCAAGAACTTGATAAAAAATGCAACACTGAACTTGATGTCAAGAAAGTCAGAATAATCAGTTCTGTAATTGTCATAGATCTCTGTTAGTTTTTGTAATGGTGGCTTATGAATTTTTAATCAAACTGAAAATGTATCAATGTGTTGATCAAACAACTAATTGGTTTCTCTTCATACTTAAATGAGAGAATACAGCATGTTTATATAAAGGACATTCTGTCTAAACCTGGAATAATTTAATATCAAGTACCACAAGGCTCAATTCTAGATCCCTTACAATTTTATATTATTTATTAATAATCACCTACCACTTTTATTGGGGACAGACCGCAATGCAAAGGACACAATATTATCAGAAATCCAAAACACAAAACATGAAATTGAAATTTCTTTACAGGCTGGCCTAAACAAAGTGGACTACTGGTGAACAAGCAATGGCATGGTAGTTAATAATGGTGAAACAAAAATATTACTTCTCTCGACACAGCACAAAAAGAACATATCTTGATAATGATGAACTGTGTCTAACATGGAAGAATATAAAGCTGCAATGGACAGTCATGATCGAGTACTTGTAGGTGACTGCAATGGACAGTCATGATTGAGTACTTGTAGGTGACTGCAATGGACAGTCATGATCGAGTACTTGTAGGTGACTGCAATGGACAGTCATGATCGAATACTTGTAGGTGACTGCAATGGACAGTCATGATCGAGTACTTGTAGGTGACTGCAATGGACAGTCATGATCGAGTACTTGTAGGTGACTGCAATGGACAGTCATGATCGAGTACTTGTAGGTGACTGCACATACAGATACATTATTAACAAATTTACTTCAAGTTTATGTCTTCTCATCAGGATAGGGCATTTCTTCCAGAAAGGCACAGGAAAATGTTTACACAACCCTATTATATTACTGTAATAAATTCTGAATTCAAATGATAAAAACATAGCAAAGCTAGCATGGCTTCAGAAAAGAACATTCATACTAATATTAGGCCAAACAGAAAACAATAAAACTTTAGCTGGTAGAATAACAGCCAAGTTAATGAAAAGATGTCCAATAATGGTGCTCCTGTCTATTTACAGTCACTATTCCAATATAGGCTACCTGTACAGGCTACTTGGTAACACTCCCCACCTGAGATCAATGTCATCTAAACAGTATAAAATTCCCAAACCAACAAAAGAATTGCTCAGAAGAAGTTTCCAATAGTTAGGAACTCTGCTCTGGAATAGTACCCCAGTAGAGTTTTGAAATGTCCATCCTATTTCCTTCTTCCAGACATGATATACTCAGTGACTTGAGAGTGGTTAAGATGAAAATAAAAACTCTATTTGTTTTCATGAATGCATCAGGCATCATTCAATATACTACCCATCTATTTGGCACTAACTGCATACTGCATGTACTGGTATATTAACTATGTGGTTTCATTTGTATGGGAGAGAGAAAGGAAAGAATGCAAATATACTCTTGTATATGCATGCTGATATATATATATATATATATATATATATATATATATATATATATATATATATATATATATATATCACATACATTAAAAGTAACACAGCATTTAAAGTGTTGGTATAAAGCAAACTGATATGCCAATACTATTGGTATATCAATATGTGATCCGCCCATGGTGCAATAATACGCATATATAAACATTCTTGCAACCATGTGCTATTGATTCTAGATCAATGATGAATTTACACACATTAATTATTAGTGACGAATGAAAATAACAACAAAAAGTATTAATAATCCCCATTTTCTAAATGAATTTAATATTGTACACAATTTCATCGCAATCATTTCTGCTTTCTGTTCCCCTCTCCCCTCTCCTGCATAATGGAAAAAGACTACGCAGAAATCTGGAATGAGAGAGAAAAAGTTTTGGGGTTGGATGAAAACCTTGAAATAGAACTTACACCAAGTAACCAACAAGAAAATGATTCATCATAATGGTATGTGTGTACTTTCTTTGGGATTTATCTACAGTGTTTATATAATCAATGATACAAAATTGCAAACCCTGTCTAGATTATATAGTAAATTTCTGAGTTATATGGTACAGAGAAAGAGAGAGAGAGTTTTATGATCGGTAGTATTGTTATTAAAGCAGAATAATGACTTGGATCAATGGTAAATATATTAAAATAATTAATTACCTCTTGTTGGTTCATCATTTGGCTTAGTTTCTATTCCACATTAATTTCCATGTGCCGGTATGTGAATGGCTTAACGTTCATGTTAATGGCATAGCTAACTAAGTGTCTCTAGTGCTCTACATTCTTCATTAAAACCATCTTTCATGTTTGAATCACAAGTGTGTATTGTATTGATTTAATCAATGTGAAGAAATATAGAACAAAAAAAGAAAACGATCAACTTATTCATATACAAAGGTGATTGTGAATAGCCACAAAAGGCATAGAACTACATTTTGTAGCGGACACAGTTGGGGATGCGAGCTCATTTACTCGGTCAATACACAGCTGCCTGTAGTAAATCTCAACTCTCTTCAAAGGGTAAATATATGTATTTGTATGTGATATAAATGAAATATGTGTATAGTTTATACGCTGTATCAATGATATACCACTCACTGTGTAAATTTTTCATTAAAAGGAAACTCAGCAAGCCTCATTTCCTTTTAATGAAAAATGTTTACATCTCGTGGTATATCACTGATACAGCATACATACTACACACACACACACACACATGCACGTGTCTTGTATATTGTTTGAAGGCCTCA
This sequence comes from Megalonaias nervosa, assembly GCA_016617855.1. Taxonomy (NCBI): domain Eukaryota; kingdom Metazoa; phylum Mollusca; class Bivalvia; order Unionida; family Unionidae; genus Megalonaias; species Megalonaias nervosa. The sequence goes on along the minus strand of JAECUM010008445.1, from coordinate 18,087 downwards.
AATTGTATTACCCCTTTAAATATATCATTATTATTATTATTATTACTGTTATTATTGTTTGAGTCTGTATTGAATAAGATATTGTTTTATATCAAATATGCATTTTTATTACTTCAAAATTTAAAGTAACATGTAGTTTATCTATCTATGTATCAAGGAGGCTAAAATAATTCTAAAATTCTGAAAACATGGTACACCTACCAAAGTTCTTTTTTTAATGCAACACAGTACTTGAAAGAGCAAAAACTGACAGGCTATGATAAAAATAGCATTGAAGATAATATGACAAATTTCCTAAAAAAAAATACATTAAATACTTCTGTTCAGCAAAACACTTGTTCACTGGGTTGGATACTTGAGCTTTTCAATCCAAAAAACCTAGAGGTGCTTTCCTTGTTTTAAATGCAAGCCGTCCATAGAGTTTGGTCATAGATACAAAACTCAAATAAAAATGTTTTTCTTTTTTCAGTCTTGGTGACCTTAACCTTTGATAGGGTTCATACACCTTTGGTGTGACAAAATTCAAGGACTTTTCAAGGATGATATCCAATTTTTTCAAGGACCCCGATGCCCAGTGCACTTTTGGTATATTTATCATAGGCCATTTAAAGGATAAGTGAGAATGTTGTAATTTCCTGACAAGGGGCTTCGTAATATTTGTGCAATAGGCTTGAGACTTTATAATACAGAATTAAAAAAAAAAAAAATCTTAGGAGAACAGCAATACTTTATTTCTAAGAAAAATAAATGAATTCATATCTATAGATGAAGAGCAAAAAGGTTACACAGCAAATAAGGTACACTAGGTTCAACAGTTTTTAAATTCTTAACTTCAACTACATTACAAGTACAACTACTGGAGATCAAAGTTTATTTGTATCATAGTCACAAATCATCATATGAAGAACAAACTACAAAGGAAGGATAAAATGTAGACAAAGTGGAATAGTCACAATCTTTTCTTTAAATTCGACACTCAAATAGCGGTAGCAATTGAAGTTTACGGAGAATGCCAAAGCCCACCAACTCTATCTCATATACTTCACAAAAACACATAGGCTGACCTTGTATATAGCGATTTGCATAATTTATGCATACCTGAAGTTGTCTGTAGTGGACAAAATTGATTTCTGTAATAACCTTGATGCATGATACAATGCATTCATGCAGCATCTTAAAATTGTCTGCCGTGAAAGTATGCTGCATGTAATTTTTTATATCTGCTGTCGCATGATCACTCATCGAAATTTTACAGGTACATTTACATGCAGATGTAAGTACACTGTGTAGAAAGCAGCCTTTCTGTTAACAGGCATACAGCTGTAATTTACACCCAAAGTTTAGTTGCAATGCCAAAAAAGTCAATAATAGACTTCCTGCAGTCTTCCGAATTTTAAATCATATGCCAAAAATTAGAAGTTTGGACATACAATAAGAACAAATTGTGGCCATTTTTGTGTAAATTTTCATTATCTTTTGTTTTGAGAGTTTGAGCAACTGATTCACCATGATTTAAAGTACAAAGATGTACTGCTGCCACAGTAAATAAATCGACGAAGAAGAATGATAGCTGGAAAAGATTTTTAATGCTCTCTATAATCAGGTCCACATGCAATTATAAATATCTGAGTGGTCAGCCACCCAACAGCAAATAGTTTTATTTCGATTACATGACACAATTGTACAAAATGAAACTTTCATATATTCGTTTGTCGATTAAATTTATATTTTTCAAGGACAGAGACTTTTTTCTAGTACTTTTCAAGTTAAAAACGATTTTCAAGTACTCTTCAAGGATGAATCTAAATTCAAGTACTTTTCAAGGTACCATGCGAACCTGTTTGACCTACTAACAGAAAAAAATCAATTTGTGCCTTTCTTGTCTCAAATGCAAGACATACACCAAGTCTGGTTATGGTTTATACCACATTTCTCAAGTTATTTTGTGGAAACCATTTTTCTTCTTGGAGACCCTCAGACTTTGACCTTTGCCCTTTTAAACCTTAAGTCAGCTAGTGTCTTCCTTGCCTCAAATGCAAGCCATCTACAAAATTTAGTCAAGGTATGGTGGTACAGAACTTAAGTAGCTTTGTTGAAATTGTTTCCATTCCTTCAGTCCCTGTGACTTTCAGGTTTGTCCCAAAATGAATAGGTGTTTTCCTTGTCTCAAATGCAAGCCATCCACAAAGTCTGGTCAGACTAGGTCATAAAGAACTGAAGATATCCTTTTGAAATCATTTTCTTTCTTATAGTCACTGTTACCTTGACCTTTCACTCTTTTTACCCAAATTCAATAGGTGTGTTTCTTATCTCAAATGCAAGCCATTTAAAAATGTTGGGTAGGGTATTATGTCTACAAGTCAGATTATTGTGTGGAAATACTTTTATGTTCAGTCCATGTGACTATGACTTTTGATCCTGAAATAGATCGGTTTCTTACCTGGACCCAGTGAAAGTTACTTACAAAGTTTGGTAACAATATATGGTGAAAAACACCAGCTATTATGCAGAAAATGAAGAGAAGAAAAGATGGATGGATGTATTTAGGTATGTATTCATGTATTTATGCATGTATGGATGGATATACAGACAGGCAGGCTTCATAATAGAATACACACTACATTATGAAGGCATAGAAAAAATGGAGGACAAGACTGTCAAATACCATTCTTTAATGTCAAGGAATGCATCACTCAGTCTCTTTCTTCAATCCATGTAAATATCATACAGTGAATAAATTTCACTGTAATTGAAATTCTTGCCTATAAATTATATGCAATACCTTTGAATGCCTGTTTTAAAGTTGCTTATAAGGATATTAGATATATCTTCTCACCAGTATATGCAATATGCAATCATTGTACATGTGTGCATTTATCAACAATTTAAACAAATTACTTGGTTGAGCATTGGTGCAGTCTGTCTGTCTGTCTGGCACAGTAAGTGTACACTGCATGCAGCCAATCCTGTATTCTGTCTGGCACAGTAAGTGTACACTACATGCAGCCAATCCTGTATTCTGTCTGGCACAGTAAGTGAACACTATATGCAGCCAATCCTGTATTCTGTCTGGCAGAAAATTTTTGTGATGTTACTCACCTGTTGGTTTGGGTCTGGGTACACTGGAAAGACTCCACCATATCGGAATCCTTGGGAAAGTCAGACTGAAGAAAATATAGCATATATCATACATTATTTATTGTCTTAATGAGGTAATGTTAGCAGCATCTAGTCATTATGATCTTATTTACCTGGTTCTTGAGCATGTCAGAGAGCTGATCATGCACTGAGCAAAACATACCTTCCATCAAACAGGTAATTATTTCATTTCCATTTTTTCTTCTATTTATTTACTCTCAATTATTTACAAAACTGAAATGAACCACATGATACCCCAAAAATATATATTTTAAATGTAACCATATTTCATGGATGTACTTTCTCACACATGCCATGGCCACCCCACCTCACCAAAATTGCCTGAAAGAATGGTGAAAGTAGAAAAGAGCTGACAGAATGCATGCTAGAACACAATAATAGTTAAATTTGATATAATAAAGAAAATGGGTCTAACTCTAGAAAATTAACTGAGTGTGACAACAGAACATTTTTCACCTGACATCAATGTCTGCCAAGTTTTAATGCAATCCATCAAAAGCAAACCAGACATCATGTGAAATCGCTTGGTGAAACCCCCATTTGAATATGACCATCTATTCAGGAGAAGCAGCAAAAACAAGATTTTCAAAATGGTTCTTGTGGTGGTCATATTGAATGTCAGGTTGGCACCATTTTCATTTAGGACCAGCTAGACATCTTATCAAGTCTTCTGATGAAAACATACTGTTGGTATGCCTTTCTGTTCAGGGGAAGATAAAGAGATTTTCATAATGGCTGCCATGGTGGCACGGTGGCCATATGGCTATACTGGATGTCAGGACATCATAAGAAATCTTTTTGTGAAAATGCCATGTTGATATGACCATTAATTCAAGTGGCCATATTTGAATTAATAGCAGAACCAGTTTATACTGAAATTCCAAGATGAACCTATTTCATTTTAGGAAATTCCAGGCATCAAAAGAAGTCTCCTGGTGCAAACCTCATGTTAATATGACTTTCCCTTTGGTAGTAATGAAGGCATTTTCAAGAAAGCATTGCATGGCAGCCATATCAGGTGTCAGATTGGCATCACTGTCATTTAGGGCCAACAAGACATCAAAAGAAGTCCTTTAAAGAAAATCCCTTTTTGATATGACCATTCATTCTGGAGAAACAGCAATAAGATTTTCTAAAAGCTGCAAGTCTAAATTGCCATACTGGAAGCCTGAGCAGAACCATATTTATTTAGGATCAACTAGACCATGGCATGAATGTGTGTGTAAAGTTTCATAGCAATCCTCCAGGTAGTCTAAGAGTAGTAGTAATAACAAATTTGTGTTAATGGAGGGCTGGAGAACGAATGTTGGACAGTGGATAACAGACAACAGGTCATCTGATAAGCTCTTTTGTCTACAACCAGTAGAACTCAGAAAAGTTGTTTTTTAGTGACAAAATATATAACAGTCCTGTGGTGTAACCTAATTGTACAACTTCTGCATTTTTAAATTCTAATGGGATTTAGGAACTTTCTCTTAAACATCATTACTGTAATAACTGCATTCAATAAAAATAAATATTACATCTGTTATTGTCTTTAAAATCTACTGGACAGTGAAATAGTTGTAACTAAATACAGTCTTTGCTGCTCTCAATAGTTCAGTGGTGAGGGTGGTTGAAGGCAATTCAAGTGTTATTGCAGATCATCTTTGTACTCATCAGTAACTGGATGGTACTGTGGTTTAAACCTCCTTCAAGATCTTGTTGAATTTTTCTCCACAAAGAAAATGATCTTTCTGCATATACATTGCTGAGATGGAGTGTCAAACATGCAATGGCCACACTAGTTACAATGTTTACATTTGTGATTAAGCTCTGTATTGATGCATTGCCTGATCCTGTGTGGTGTCACTATGCTGAATGACACTTAACACTTATGTTGATTCCATACTTGCACAACATGCAAAGATTAAAATGCTTTACTAATGGTTCATCCTTCTCTGAATCATAAGTGCATTTTGACATTTTGCCTTCAAAAATTAATCACACTTGTACACTATTCCTACTACCAAAATAACCATGTTTTCCTTATCATATACAAAGTAAAATCTGACTTCAAAGAAACATTGATCATAAAACCAGCCATAATCTTTAACAGATATGGCTTAAACAATATTATTCAAGGCAACAAAACGCTAAAAATGATAATTTTTGCTTCTTCAACTTGCATCTCTTTGATTTACCCAACTCAAATGAATTTGGATGTTCCACTCTGTGTATTTTACCTATGCAAATTAGCTTAATGGGCACTCCCACAGCAATACCTATGCAAATTAGCCTAATGGGCACTACCACAACAATACCTATGCAAATTAGCCTAATGGGCACTACCACAATGGATTCTTGACACAACATCACCCTCCCTACTGGTAGTCAGTTAAATAATCTATGCAATGGTGGTTGTTTATCTCTGACTGATACACACTGCAATTACTTCTACCCTAATTAACTGAAAAACAGCCAGAGGTGATAGTCTCCCATGAGCATTAAGCATGTTTACTGTTTTTTTCTGTGTGACTCATCATGTACAAGGCATATTATGCAAAGATCTCACTTATTACACGACCAGTCTATGACAATGATAATATAAACTTAAGGTGGAGTGAAATCCAATTGGGATTCGGTTTCCAGAGTGGTTACAAGCTCAATCAAATACAAGATTACCTAATTAATACGCACAGATCTTGCACATAAATACTGTTACGTATAGGCTCGTACAAAAGTAACAAAAGAAAAGACTGAAGCCAACAAACTTTGTATATTTTAACAAAATAATTTATTTCCCTAGAAAACAATTTAAATATAGGAAATAGGACTTACGGTTTGTGAATATAATCCAAAAATTAATCTTAGAATTGAAAAATATAAGTCCTATCACTAAACAGTTCTAATTGAATCCAGGTTCGATCTCGATGAAACTCCAATATGGAAGGCAATGACATCAGATGAGGTTGTTGTACTGATCGCAACAGATCCTCGTTGAATCAAAGTTTATAATGTTCCCGTTTAGAATTCCAGAATAAATTTCCACTGAATGTGTTTGTCCCAGATCTTTTATAATAAAAAAGAGCACTTGTTTAGTTTTCTAGAGAATAAATTATTAAATTCCAAAAAATAGATGAACTTCAGACAATCTAGCATCAACAATCAAAACACCTTGAGCTCTGAGGTGTAGGAATATGACTGAATAGATCTACTAACAAATGGCTGTTTTAAGCCGTGATTTTAGATCACATGGTGGCTCACGTAACGGGTTACGTGATCACTAATTTGAACAGCGCAATAAACAAATGACATTTATCATGTAAGCCCGAATAGCCCTATCTAAGAATCAAATTCTCACGCTGGAAATATATAAAAAAGGCTGTTTACAATTTAGCTAACACGTGGGCCGAACATGACCCAGGTAATAGCCAATCATTTTCACTCGATGTTTACAAAATCTATGAACCAAGGTGAGCTAAAAATAGTGCTTAAGTCATACTTTTGTGTCCTAATCAAGTCAACAGAAGTCTGAATTATTTTTTTTTAAAATATCAAATCCCGTGAAAATAATCATTACAATAAAATATAATGAAACAAAATTAAAATAAAAAGAATTTAAAACTAACACACAAGCAATTTAATTACATATTCGTAACACTTCCCCCCCATAAAGAAAAAGAAAGATTTATGTAATAAAACTTTCTTTTTACCATATGTAAATTATACATGAGGTAAAACAAAATTACATAAGAAAACTCTTATGAATTATACAAAGTGTACATGAAATAATATTTCTATACACAGGAAAGTGCATCTGCAATTAAATTGTCTTTTCCTTTGATGTACCTGATGTCAAGATTATATTCTTGTAAAAACAAACTCCACCTTAATAATCTCTGATTTTTATTTTTCATCTTGTCGATGAAAGTAAGGGGGTTGTGATCACTAAACACAACAACAGGAGAAGAAGCTGAGCTAATGTAAACTTCAAAATGCTGTAATGTCAATATTAAAGCCAAACATTCCTTCTCGATTGTTGAGTAATTTCTTTGGTGCTTATTTAATTTCTTAGAGAAATAACAATTGGGTGATCAACACCATTTCTATCTTCTTGAATCAATTCTGCTCCAACCCCAACATCACTTGCATCAACAGATAATTTAAAAGATTGATTGAAATTTGGAGCTGTAAGAACCAGCGCATGTTTGAGTATGGCTTTTAACCTATCAAAAGCCTCCTGACATTTTTCAGTCCAAAGAAACTTGTTTTTCTTACTTAACAAGTTTGTCAAGGGTTCAGCAATATTAGAAAAATTGGAACAAAATTTTTGATAGTATCCGGCCATACCCAAAAATCACATCAGTTGCTTTTCACTGACAGGCACAGGGAAATCAGAGATAGTCTTGACCTTAGCTTCTATAGGTTTAACTTGACCATGCCCCACAATATGTCCTAGAAAAGTTACACAAGCACGGCAGAACTCACTTTTAGATAAATTGTCAAATTTGCATCAGTGAGTCTGTCAAAGAATTTCTGAATCGTGGCTAGATGTTCTTTCCAGGTGTCATTGTAGATGATGACATAATCGACGTAAGCATCACAATTATCTAGACCAGAGGTAATCATATTCATCAAGCATTCAAAAATACTTGGGGAACCCTTCATCCCCAACAGCATTACTTTATATCGATAGAGTCCATCTGGAGTCACAAATGCCAACATTTCTTCTGTCCTTTCCATTAGTGGAATTTGCCAAAATCCTTTCAGAAGGTCAAATTTAGTGACGTACTTGGCATTTCCAATTTTAGCAATACAGTCGTCAATTCTTGGTAATAGAAATGAATCTGTTTTTGTCAGTGTTCACCTTCCTATAATCAGTGCACATACGGAAAGTTTTATCCAGTTTCAGAAGAAGTATACATGGTGAACTCCAATCACTTTTACTGGACTCTATGTAACCGTTCTCCAGCAAATACTGAATTTCCTTTTTCAAGTATTTCTGTTTGAGAGGGTTCATCCTGTATGGGTGTTGTTTCCCAGGTTTTGAATTTACAATTTCAACGTCATGAAAAATTTTGTTTGTCCTTGTAGGAATATCTGAAAACAAGTGCTCATATTCGAATAATAACTGTTTAAGTTCATTCCTTTATTGTTGTTGCAAATGTAAAAGTTTCTGGTCCAGATTTTTCATAATTTCTGAACTCTGAAGATTTGTTGTTCCAAGATCAACAGTGTCCGATTGAATTTCTTCACTTAAATCTTCAGTTTGTGGGACAGGTACAACTAAATTAATTGCATGATTTACTTGGCTATCTCTTTCATTATACTCCTTTAACATGTTAATGTGACAAAGCTGTTTTTGTTTTTGCCTCCTAGGAGTATTTATGATGTAATTTAAATCATTTACTTTCTTTTCAACTGTGTATGGACCATAATACTTGGCCTGAAGGGTTTTTTATGGAATGGGCAAGAGAGCTAGAACTCTATCACCAGGCTGAAAACTCCTATCTCTTGAGTTTTTATCATATCCTGATTTCATTCTGGACTGAGTAAAGTGCAGATTTGCTCTTGCGACCTCACAAGCCTTTGACAACTTGTACTTAAAATCAGAAACATAATCAAGAAGATTGAACTCAGTATCTTAATTAGAAAGAAGTTTCTCTTTCAACAACTTCAATGGTCCATGCACAGTATGTCCGAAAACTAGTTCAAATGGACTAAATCCTAAAGATTCTTGAACGGACTCCCTAACAGCAAACAAAAATAAATGAATGCCTTCATCCCCATCTTTACACGTATCAAAGCAATATGATGGAATCATATTCTTCAAAGTCTGATGAAATCTATCTAAAGCTCATTGGCTGTCAGGGTGGTAGGCAGAAGATTTAAATTGTTAAATGCCTAATTCGTGCATAAATTGCTGGAAAATTCCCGACATGAAAATTGACCCTTGATCCAATTGAACAGATTTGGGAAGGCCAAATTGAGTAAAAACTTTATCAGAACTTTTTCTATGGTTTTGGTTTTAATATTCCTCAAATGAATTGCCTCTGGGAATCTTGTTGACACACATATAATGGTCAACAAATATTGGTTGCCTGACATGGTCTTAGGTAAGGGACCAACACAATCTACCATAATTCTACTAAATGGTTCGTCAATGCAGGAATAGGTTGCAGATGAGCCTTAGGTATCTTCTGATTGGGTTTTCCTACCATTTGACAAGTATGACAAGATCTACAAAATTTACAAACATCACTTTTGATTTTTGGCCAAAAAAAGTGAGTCAGGATCTTGTGATAAAATTTATTTATCCCTAAATGACCAGCCAGAGGAGTTTCATGGGCCAAACTAAGTATTTCCTGTCTGTAAGATTTTGGTACTACAATTTGATAGTTCATTGGCCACTCGTCACCAGCAGGTACCTCGGGAAGTCTCCACTTTCTCATAAGAATTCCATTTTTAATGAAATAACAGACAGGTACTTCAGTGGCTTCAGTTTCACTAATGGCCCTCTGAAACAAACAGGAGATCTCAGGATCTTTTCCTGTTCGACAACAAGTGATTGTCATTTCTCACCCTGATTAGATAAAAGAGAATAAGTATTTAAAAGAGGATCACTGTGATCAATACCTTTTGATTGATTCAAACATGGAGTGAAAATGACCTCATCAAAAGCCTGACCAATACATGTGTCAGCTAAAGGAATATTTTCCTTATCAAAATCATTCTCAAGAGCTTTCTTTGCCATAGCTCTAGTAACTGCACAAGCTGGGTATAAATCATGGAATTCTTTTTCAATAGGATAAACTTTCTGATCCAAAGAAGGCTTGTCAGTTACAAGTGGATTAACCACAACCTTGTCTATAGCTAGGTCGTTGCCAAGTAACAAATGAATGCTCTCAACGAGTAAAGTAGACACTATACTGACTGTAACAGGTCCTGAAACTAAGTCTGATGACAAATTTACAGAATGGAAAGGAACATTAACAAAGCTGCACTCTACTCCCTGAATGAGAACACTCTCATTAGAACAGGACTTCTCAGAAAAAGGCAAAGTACCTGATAATAAAAGACTCTGAGAAGCTCCTGTATCCCTTAAAATTTTAATAGGGATAGGATTGGCCAAATCACCCAAGAGTGATACAGAACCCTTCGACATGAATGGTTCATAATTCTCCATAATAAAATCAGACTCGGGTTGATTAGACCCAACAAATGTATTGCTTTCAATACATGACCGTGACCCTGACCTCTTAGAAATAAGAGCATTTGGGATAGGTCTATCTTGATTCTGATGCCTATATTTCAATTTAAAGCAATCTGAAATGACGTGTCCTTTTTTCTTGCAATAGGTAGACGTAGGAAGAGACAAGGATTTTGAAACAAGTTTATCAGAAGCTTGAGTTTTAAAAGTTGTGCCAGATTGAATTTTAGAAGAAGTCGTATTAGGCTGAAATACCTTTCTACTAGTAGACTGCTGAGTGAAAGATTTGCCTACAACAGGAACTTTAGGAGTTAAGGAGTACTCATCGGCAGCATGAGCAGCATTTTCCAAGGTTTTGATCTTATGCTCGTAAAGATACGTCTTAATGTCACTATGGACACAGTTCCTGAACTCTTCAAGTAATATGAGTTGTCTGAGACTTTCGTAATCTTTATTGACCTTTCTAGAACAGTACCACCTATCAAATTGTTGTGCTTTTTCCCATGCAAATTCCACATAGGTCTGGTGAGTTGATTTTCTAGAAAACCTGAATTTTTTGCCAATAAACCTCGGGGACTAACTCATAACCCTTCAAAATACAGTCCTTAACCACATCATAGTCTGCACTCTGCTGTAGTGACAGTGAAAAATAAATATCACTAGCTCTACCAGTAAGTGCACATTGTAATAATAGAGTCCAATGCTCCCTTGGCCATTTCAAATTTTCCGCAATTTTTTTTAAACGAGGAAAATATTTGTCTACTTCTTCTTCTCTGAAAGGGGGCACTAGCTTGCTATTTTTATAAACATCAAAAGTAGGGGAGTGTTTTCCTTTTGCCAGCTCGAATTCTTTTAGCCGAATTTGAAATTCCCTTTCTTTACTTTCTCTTTGCATTTGCATATCTAGTTTTTCTTTCTCAAATTGCATTTGTCTTTCATCTTTCTCTTTCTGAAACTGCATTTGTCTTACCTCCCTTTCTCTTTCCATTTGTATCTTTTCTATCTGAAATTGAACCTGTCTTATCTCTAATTCCAACTTTTTTAGCTGGACTTCCATTTTCAAAAAGTCCAAACACTCCTGGGTAAAATTCCAAAATATTCTCTACTTTTGAGGATATTATGAAAAAATCCTGTTGTTTTCACTAAAGATTTCAAACAAAATGTAAAATAGTACTTGGGATTTAAAAACTAGGGGAATTTATATTTCAAAAAACAATTTTCTGAAATTTTAGCCAAAGTTCATATATCCAAAGGATGAGCCACCCAATTTTCTCTTGTTACATATAGGCTCATTCAAAAAGTAACAAAAGAAAAGACTGAAGCCAACAAGCTTTGTATATTTTAACAAAATAATTTATTTCCCTAGAAAACAATGTAAAAATAGAAAATAGGACTTACGGTTTGTGAATATAATCCAAAAATTAATCCTAGAATTGAAAACTATAAGTCCTATCACTAAACAGTTCTAATGGAATCCAGGTTCGAATCTCAATGAAATTCCAATATGGAAGTCGATGACGTCAGATGAGGTCATTGTACTGATGGCAACAGATCCTTGTTGAATCACAGTTTATAATGTTCCCATTTAAAATTCCAGAATAAATCTCCACTGAATTTCTTTGTCCCAGAACTTTTATAAATATGAAGCACTTGTGTAGTTTTCTAGAGAATGAATTATTAAATTCCAAAAAATAGATGAACTTCAAAACAATCTGACATCAACAATTGAAACACCTTGAGCTCTGAGGTGTAGGAATATGACTGAATAGATCTACTAACAAATGGCTGTTTTAAGCCGTGATTTTAGATCACACGGAGGCTCACGTGACGGGTTACGTGATCACTAATTTGAACAGCGCAATAAACAAATGACATTTATCACGTAGGCCCAAATAACCCTATCTAAGAATCAAATTCTCATGCTGGAAATATATAAAAAAGAAAGGCTGCTTACAATTTAGCTAACACGTCAGCCGAACATGACCTTGGTAATAGCCAATCGTTTTCACTCAATGTTTACAAAATCTATGAACCAAGGTGAGCTAAAAATAGTGCTTAAGTCATACTTTTGTGTTCTAATCAAGTCAACAGAAGACTGAATTATTTTTTTTAAAATATCAAATCCCATGAAAATAATCATTACAATAAAATATAATGAAACAAAAATAAAATAAAAAGAATTTAAAACTAACACGCAAGCAATTTAATTACATATTCATAACAATATCAACAATATGACAAGTTTAAAGACGGTGCAGTGAATCAAGTAGGGAGTAACTGTGGCACACAGAAGAACTATGGCATAGACAAGCCTAATGCTATATGCCCCTGGATATGTCTGGCTTGAATAATTATTCCAAATAAACATACAGAAGAATAATCTTCCTTTCTTTTATTCTAGGGATAAGTTATTCAGATCTTTGACTAAGTTAAGTATGAATCCAGCCAGTATATTCCAGTGTACACAAAGTCAAAGTCAAACATACAAAACCTTCAGACTTACACTTGAAGCATGAGTTTAAGAAATGGAAAGTGACAACTAAAGTCTTTCTAACTTGCAATAGTAGAAAAGTGACAATTAAAGGAAAGTCATTCTAATTCACAACGGCAGAAAAGATATAAACAAATTTATTTACAGCATTTAATATTTGCAGCCTGTAATGCCAAAATTTGAGTTTACTGAACTTACATGTGTGCTGCCAGAATTGCCAAAGGTTGAAAGCCTGAAACAGGGTGGGTCAGGTGACAGAAGGATCTGCAGTACATCACTGGTCATGTCCAACTCACTGAATGCCTCCTTCAGACATTCAGACTGAAAGAGCAAACATGTTATAAATTGTATGCCAACTGCTCTAATATCAACTTGCACTAACTATAACAGCAGAAGAAACTTGAGGCCATGGAGGAAACTAGCAGCCCTGGATATGAACCATGTGCTAGAACCTGGAATTAAACCAGGATGCAGGTATGCTGGAGAAAACATGTTACTACAGAGATATCCAGGCCCTAAGCAGGAATATATATATACATTGATATCAATGGTATCAAGATATCAGCCTAACAGTAGTACATTAGCAGTGTCAAACAAAAGCAATACCATAAAAATAATAGAATGACACAGTGAAGCTGAACAGTCATTCATTGACAGATATTGGACTAAAATAACAAAAAAACAGACATCCGACCAAAGTGAAAGAACACAAACATGAAGCTGAATGGTCATTCACTGACAAATATTTGACTAAAACAGTAGAAACAAACATTTTACTAAAACAGTGATTCATTTTGCAAAGTGATTACTGTATTTGTTGCTTATAGAAATATTTAATTCAGTGTCTGAAGTGATTAGTGTATTTTCTGCATATAAAAATATTTAATTCAATGTCTTAAAAGAAACATAAACCAAAAATGCAAGCTCATCCAACAAAACCAACACATGGTCACTGATCATCAAGTTGGTCATAAAATAGAAACAAAATGAAAATAGATATGATAGTACAAATCATTATTGTAATTTTCTGGATAGTTAAGGCAGTGTTATATTTCTGTGGCAAGTGTAAGAGTAGAAAGTTGGTCCTAATGGAACTAATGAACCACTTCCAGTTTGTGCAGTCTGCTGTTGCAATGCATATTATGACTAACAGCAAACAAAATTATATTCCAATACTTTCAATACTTAACATAAAACACATGAAGGTTAGTTTTGTGCTATAGGTAGATTGCTTTTTATAAAAATATATTATCCACTGAAAATAGTTCCTATATATGTGACTGGCATGTGACTAGGTGCATTATCCATAACAGAAATATTAAATGAAAATGTCAAGATGAATGCTTGAACTAATATTTTTAACTTTTAATAAAGGGTGATGGATTCTACTAATGTTTTTATGATTTTAATTTTACTCTAAAGGTGAGTAATATGGTTTTAAACAGGGATCTCAAACACGTGGCCAGTGAGCCACATGCAGCCCGCCAAGCCGCATCTTGTTGCCCACAAAATGATTGGCATCAGAAGGTGTTGTGAGAGATAACAAAGGTGGTGCAGCCCTTGCAGTAATTTCCATTACTTAATAGTCCATCCCATCAAGTTGCTGTGGTTCTTTCCAATAACAAGCAGCCCATTCCTTCAACTCCCTGTGGCTATAATTTCCAATGACAAGCAGCTCATTTCCCTCAACTTGTTGTGGCTCTATCCAAATGACAAGCATCCCTGTTTCAACTTGGTGTGGTTCTTTCCAATGATAAGCATCTGATTCCTTCAACTTCCTGTGGCTATTTCCAAAAACCAACAGCCCATTCCTTCAACTTTATGTGGCTATTTCCAGTGATAATCAACCCAGCCCTTCAACTAGTGCTATTTCCAATGAAATGCAGTCAATTCCTTCAACTTCATGTGGCTATTTCCAATGATTAATAGCCCATCCCTTCAACTTGCTGTGATTGATTCCGATGATAAGCAGCTCATTCCCAGCTGAGTCATACCAAAGACTTACAAAACTGGTACTAACAGCTGCCTCACTTGGCGCTCAGCATTAAGAGGTTAGTGTTAGGATTGGTCGGCCTGGTGTCAGGATAATGTGACTGGGTGGGACATCATGCTACATGTCTGCGGCATGATGGCCCAGTGCTAGACAACACTATAAACTGCACAATGCAGACATTGTAGCACTATGTCTGAAAAATCGTTAAAGCTATGTTAAAAATCCAAATCACACACTCACACACACACACACCTTCAACTTTTTGTGGCTATTACCAATGATAAGCAGCTCATTCCATCACTTTATATAACCAGTATTTATACATAACTCAAGAACAGAAGACTGTTTAATTTAGTATATTCTCTGATTACTTATTTAAAAACTGATATGTATATACTCTCTCTCTCTCTCTCTCTCTCTCTCTCTTGAACCAACAGAGCTAGAATATCCTAAACACATAAACATCATTATCTGATTCTGAACATGATGAAACATAGGCATCCTAATGGTTAATCAAGATTCTGGAGAACCTTCGCCAACAGATACAAAAACATAAATTAATTTGACTTCTCTCTGAGGGCTACTCACTTGAAGAAAAAGAAACTAATTTTTATAGTCAAATGTTTTTTTCAAATATACTTACCCAATCATTAACACCTTAGGGGAACTACTAGTATCTCGCAAATCCAGCCCTCCCAGATAAAAACTTTCTAGCTAAAAAAGCTGTAAGTTATCTGCCCACACAGATGGTGGTGGATAGATAGTGATCTCCCCTTGATACCAGGATTGGTGCCAAATCCCATGAAACTGTAAGTTACTACGGGAGTGGAATGCACACTCTATATGGATGTAACCACAAGGAGGCTGGGAGGGTTGATGTGGATTATGACTTGTGAAGTATTATCGAAGAAACACAATTTACAAGAAAAAATTGGTTTCTTCTTCAAATACATTACCCAATCATAATAACTTAGGAGAATAGGTAAGAGGTGGAGGGAGGTTCATCCCTTTACCCCAAAGAGACCATCTCCAAACCCCTAAGATATATGAGACAGCTTCTAGATAACCTAACTGTAAAACAGACTCCCTATGTTGGGGAGTGGCTTTAATAGGGAAAATATTTCCCTCAAGCAAATCCAGTCGAAGTCATGAAGCCGCATCGTAATGAAATTGTCAAATGACTAAGAAAGGTAACTTCTGCATCATGGATAAAGGTCCCACCAGATTGAGCTAAGCGAAGATCGCTGAGATAAAATGGAGAAGTGTACTCTGGTCCAACCCATGTGATAGATAATAAAAACAGTTTCGCTCATATGCATTGATTGTGGTGACTGTCCTAACTTTGTGAGCCAAGATGCAAAGTAAATTTTGTTGATGTGGAGTGGTTTCCAATATGCAGAACTGATAGCCCACTTTATCCAGGATGAAAGTGTCTGTGTTGATATACTGTCCTTTCCCTGTTTTCAGGGCAATAAGAGGCATGATCTTCCTTGATGCAATGGCTCAGTCTTCCTTAGGTACCACTTCAGAGCTCACACTAGGTCCTGTAGATGACCTTGAGATGAAGTGTTCAGAGTAGACAGGAATTATTACCAAAGTCTGATTACATGAAGGTAGATTGTTCTTGACAATGAAAGCAGGGGTCATTATGAGTGATACTGACCCATCTAGTAAGAGCTGCATGTAGGCGGGTCCACCGATAGTATATGTATTCACTGATTTTGCCTGCCATTCAACAATGTAGTGAGGAGGAAGGACTTATTTAAGAGGTGAAACAATGAAACTCTTAAGAGGAGTTCAAATAGTGTTAGGT
This sequence comes from Megalonaias nervosa, assembly GCA_016617855.1. Taxonomy (NCBI): domain Eukaryota; kingdom Metazoa; phylum Mollusca; class Bivalvia; order Unionida; family Unionidae; genus Megalonaias; species Megalonaias nervosa. The sequence goes on along the minus strand of JAECUM010008445.1, from coordinate 1,439 downwards.
CCCATGATAAATTCCACTAGGGCAAGGATCCAGTTTCATTGGAAATAAAAAATTAACTGGAGATTGGATAGGCCTTTGGTTTGTCTGATATCCTTTCTTCCATGATAACACAGTGTGCCAGTGATTGTGATTGTGCAAACTGTTCCTTATCAAAGGAAGTTAGCTATAGCGGTATGGATGCATGCAATAGTATAAAATGTTTTTGTGTGTATCAGAGGATATATTCCATTGCTTTTATACACCTTTAAGGTAGATTGGCCATCTCACTTGTTATGAGACCTGTTTGTTCCTAAGGGCATGTGCAGGTTCAGTGACTAAGATAAAACATCTGCCATCATGAATGCTTAACACAGATGAGGGAATATATCAATTTCTGCCAATTCTGTTGCGAGACTGATAAGGCTCATCCAAAATTTCACATATGAGTGGAGTAATCACAATGAGGAGACACTCCCAGTCTTTTGCTTCGGTATCACTTTTGGAAGCTGAGGTGCTGGAGGAGGAGTGTATACATTTCGCTGTTCTAACCACTGTAAAAAATCTGTAATAAGAATACAAAGGATATCATGTTTGAGACAAGTCACCACAGTGAAGTTGTTGGACAGAATGAGAACTCAATTCCCATTTAGGTTTTCCAGCCACCAATGAAAAGCTTTCAAAATGGTTTTCATCTCAAGAAAGTTGATATGTAAATAATGATCCTGCTAGGACCACACTCCTCTGGCATCTGTGCAGTGCATGATTGCCACAGGTTGTACTTGATGAGGTATCCCCGATGCAATTCGAGTGTGGTTTCCATGCCTTCAAGATGCAACCTCATTTTGTGAAGATTGTGAAAGTTGGGCCAATGGTCATAGATTGGCCTCCATCTTGACCACAGATTCATTATAATAGGAACCCGAGAAGGCAAACTAGGACTAAGACATCCGCTGCCACATTGAGCAAAAACCCAGCAGGTGAAGAAATTCTCTAGCAGATGGGATCTACCACTGTACTAATTCAACTTTCATTCCTGGAGCAGACGTACTATGTTTACTTGAATGTTGGGTTCCAGACCAAGCTGATTGAAATCTTGAAAGTGTACGATGTCAGAGATATCCTTGTTGAGACTGAGAATAAGAAGGACAGCAAGAAAGGTCTTGCTCCAAAATATAACTAGCAAGCTGTTTTGTAGCTGTTTTTCTTTTAGGCAAATCAAAGAACTTCTGGAAGCCATGTAAGAGTGAAAAATGACGTCATGCCTTTTGCAAGTCCACACTGATTGCATAATCTCCCCAAAGGACAGCATTTGGAACCTGTTGCTGCATTCCATAATGCATCCAAGAACAAAAAGAGTTTACTGAATGTGTTTAGGTTGACAACCAAGTGTTGAGTGCTACATTTGTAGCTGAAGGAAAATCGAACACGATACCAAGTACCCCAGAAACTAATTGTCGAGT
>JAECUM010008444.1:85000-86025 GCA_016617855.1 Megalonaias nervosa | reverse complement strand
TGTGTGTGTGTGTGTGTGTGTTACATAGTGGCACGGTAAGGACAATTACAGTCAATCTTAAGTGCATGAGTTATATATTTCATTAGTATCTCTGAAAAGATGTCTATGGTTATGATACAACAATCTGCACTAATAAGAAACAATACGCCACGATTAATCCAAACTTCTAGTGATCAAATAATTGTCCAACCATTTTCACCAAAATAAAACCTGATTCCATGGCATATTCCTGTATTATCCAAGTTACAATAATCACATTTTAAAATCAGATAATATGATACTCGTATTCACTGCAGCCACGTTTAGACTGAATTGTCAATGGTTCCATAACACACCTCTAGTGTTAATTGTATCCAGTAGCCACGGTTCACTGTACTTGCATTCGATTTGTCGCCAATGAATATAATGTACATAATCTATTACTGACAAGTATAAGGTAATCTATAATAATAATAATAATAATAATAAAATGCAAACAAAATGACTGTACAAGTATGTGAAGAGACATTTCAGTTTGTTTACCAACCTCAAAATAGGCAGCTAAGGTAGCCTGTTTGAAAATATGGATCCCATTTCTAACATTTATGAAATAATCTATTGTCCAGATACAGCACTGATACAAATGTAATCACTGCGCAGTTAGGCACTCCAGCTATCTAGATATCTCGTGCGAGTCAACACTATACTATATTTCCAAGCATGCATCTACACGTTTTTCCACATGATCTGTTTTTATACTGTGCTAGCAAAGTATTCAAACTATTCAATTTAAATTGCATGGGGGGAGAGACTAGTGTAGGATCCAACTCAGTTGTTATACCTGTACAAGGAAGTAATGGACCAGTAGCAGTCTTTTCAAAAGATTTCATTTCAATTGAATTTTTATTTGATATGCGAAAGTCTGATCAACACATTTTTATACTGGTCCTGAGCTTAAGGCAACTTGAATGAAATTAAGTTTGATCCACCAGATTAACACACACACACACACACACACACACACACACACACACACACAGTGATAT